>JAODLL010003009.1:0-12013 GCA_026546735.1 Forbesichthys agassizii | reverse complement strand
TGTGTTCTGTGTGTATATATATCTATCTATCTATATATATATAATATATATATATATATATATATATATATATATATATATATATATGTGTGTGTGTGTGTGTGTACATTTTTAAAAATGAAAACAAAACAATATATTGTCATTGAGATAATCTGCCACAAAATAAAACATTTTATATCTGTTTGTAGGCTAGAATATAAATTAAAAGCAGCCACATACATCATGATCTGAGACAGGAAAAATCTGAGACAGGAAAAAAAAACATTAATTTTTTGTTCTAATAATTAGGCTTACCTAAGATATTATGTAAATACATGTTTATAGTGACCTTTGTAAATTTGGTAATATTTTAGATTCCAGACATTTACAGACATCAATAACTCCTACAGTATCAGCAACTTTGATATTGTTGTAGTGTGCACACTGATGCCGTTGAGGTTTTATTCTTTATGAGAAAAAAAAAAGCGTATACTGTTACTGGGCAGGATGGTTGAGAGGGTGGGTTCAAACCCCGGTGTTGACCTGCCTGTAAGCATCTTTGAGCAAAATGCCTAACCCTGTGCTCCTGGCAGTTGAGGTGTGTGTGTGTGTGTGTGTGAATGGGTGAATGTGAGGTAAAATACTACTAACTACTGTTTGGATAAAAGTGCTAAATAAAAGCAGTCCATTTACTGCTGTTAACTTTTGTATTTTATGCAAAGGAGTGACCTGTAAATAAATGGAATCATGAGTAGAGGAAGCTTTAAACATTGAGTAATTATTAGTGGGACATTTGCTAACTGACATACAGTAGGAAATTGCATATTGCTACTAGCACCTAACATGATTGATGCATTGCAGTTATATGGCTGCCACTGCGTGACTCCAGAAATGGTTGATATGTCATTTTCATTTGCTATTTGATTCCTGGGTGTTTATTGATGGCTGGTCTTTGTCAGCTGCACACACTATCTTTGCCTTGACCTTCTTGTTAAAGGAAATCACAAAAAATGGGCTAAGTGAGGCATAGCAGGAAGAGAAGAACACTCTCATATCGGCGACCACAGGCGACACCTTCTCCACCGTCAGCATGTAAATCCAGATAACGTTGTCAATACCGAAGAACACCACATAAAGAACTATGAGGGTCACTACTGTCTTAGCTGCTCTGGCCTCTGCTCCTTGGGGCCGCCGGATCACCCTCACCTGTCGACTGTGTCGATGGAGCAGAAGCAGAATGAACCCGCTGGAGCCCAACATCAGACCAACAAAGGCAAAATCCCTAACTGAGACCGCAACGCCATTTATCACATACGACAGGTTGTCGCGGAAGTCCACGTGACAGAAGCCTAGGTTAAGTGTGAATGCTGGCACCGTGCCATTGCGTGGGGCAATGGAGAAGAATGGGGCCGCAATGCAAACAGCCATGTTCAGTAACAACAACCATGCAAAGGTGGGCCAGACTAGGGATGGAAGCATGGCCTTTAACATAGACACCCGGGGTCCTGCAGGGGCAAGGGTTACGGCCTGGAACACACTCAACATACAGGTGATGCAGACTGACAAGGCACGAGCTACGCGGTAGGTGTAGATGACCACCTTGCAACCAGTGTCATTGAGCAGATCCCTCAGTCCAAACACAGTCATGGTCTGAGGAACACATCGAGTGAGCAGAAGCATGAGGTTGATAAAGGCCAGGTGGCACAGGATCATGTCCACTGGAATTAGCTTGTTTTCATCATAGATGATGTGGGCATATGTGTTGAGCACCACCGTGTTGCCCAAGATGCCCAGACCTGTTTGCAGGAAGAAGGCGACGCCTTTGATGGTAAAACAGAGGTCCATGACACCAAGTCCTGGGTAGGTATGGTAAAGTAATGCAAAACAAACAATATAGTGCTTAATATAACACAGTAAAATACAGTACACTGTACCAGGATATACCTATATATTAGATTGCTTTACTCTAATGAACTGAACGAAATGTTGACCTCTATCTTACCTGGAGTATTCAAAGGTGGATGAAACATGCAGACTTCTGTGGCTAAACTGTGATTAATTGCCTGTGTAATTTCAATTTATAATAATTGATACCCTGGAGATTGTAGCACAACATAACACTAGAGTCAATGCTCCTCTTCACAGCTCACTAAAAGGATTTAGGATTGGTTAATCTCTGAGGACAAGCAGAAAGAGCCTATTATGGACAACATGATTGTTTGTCCACAGCTATTGTGTACTTATGTGAATATTCACTTATTTCTTTAATTGATTGTAAAAACGTCAATGAAGAACTACTAAGACATAGTTTACACCAACAATTATGATTTGATATGCATACCAAGTTACCAGAAGTGTGTTGATTGTACAGTAATGCCATATTCTCCATATTTTCTGTACTTTATTTTCTGTATAGCTATAATACACAAATACTGTACAAAACTCAGGACAATTAGTTCATAGCAATTTGTGCATTATAAATAAATAATGCATGCCTCAATGCAGGGCGTTACACTGAAATGTGTGACCACAGAGGTCACTGTTGTACATTTAAACGCTTAAAGTTATTGCTTCTTATTGGGAAATAAGCAATAACTTGCAGGGGGAGAAAGAGGGGTGATCTTTCTATTCATTATGAGCCCCTCTGAATGCAAGTTAAATGTTACACCTTTCTGAATGCAGCCCTGGAAAAATGCTTTAACTATTTAAACTCCAGAAGCATTTTTGGTAACAATACCCAGAAGTAAAATTTCAAGTCATTGAGTTATTACACTTCAGAGTAGAGCCTGGTCGACACTTTTAGTGGAAAATAATCTAATATTTGACATCCATATAATTGTAGGTTTCTGTCAATTTTGTCAGGTTTGAAGCTTCACATACATTCACTTCATGTAATTTTCTGAAAGAGACTAGATAGATGGGAGTAGAACCCCAAAAAAAGTAACCCCAGAAGAGAAATGTGTGTTTAATACCAACCTGGTGGCATCGTGAATCAATAATTTTAGTACAGCTTGGACTTGTGTTTGCGCTGTTTTTCTGTTTGTTACCAGCACCATACTCTACTAATTGGGACCATTGTGAAAACCAGATATTATTCATTCTTTATTTTATTATTAGTTAGTGGGAAATGTTGCTTTATCTATATGTGGTGGTCTGCACTCAGGTCTTTATACCTTCAAAAATGTGTACTTATTTCAAATGTGATGTGATTAAAAAATACTGAAAGAAATAATTCTCATTTGAATAACATGTCTTATTTCTCCTGGGAGTAAAGTGTCTTGATATAATTACTTCCCTGTGTTTACTACAGTATGTGTTTACATGATCCAAGAGCTAATTAAAATGGCAAGCTTAAACATGTTCTACTCATGGGATAGCAACATGTACAGTATAAACAACTCAAACAGCTCCGATTTAAGTGTAGATTAATCATATGTATTTATTTCCATGGTTTTAGTGCTTTAATAACCTCCATAATATAGGTTGTTGCTTCCTTGAGTCATATTTACACATGGGTAGTAAAGTAATATTAGTTATTGTTTACGTTGCTAATGCAAAAGTGCCTGTATTTACAGTATACATCATCTCAATTCCCCAATTAGATAATGCAACAAGAGGTTTGTTGTATCCCTGTGACAGATAATCTATTACAAAGACTTATTGTAAATACAGTACAAAAGCACTAGGTAAAATGGACCACATTAGATTAAAATGTTGAATGAACCCATTTAAATGACATGACCCAAATACCTAGAACATTGGTTTGGTAATTCTACTACATATATACATATCACACTTTTCTCTCTGGGCATCATTAAGTCTAAGCAGGCCCAGGAGAAAACAAATGAATCATGATATATTCCTAAATTAAATTGAAAATGTGTGTATGCATGAGATTCATGTTGACTTCTGAATTAGAAACCATTTGCATGGGTCTATTGGTGTTATATTTGGTTTATGCATACAGTATATATCTATCACTATATGTCTTGGCCAGAGCTGGTGTGTAAGACTACATTTGTTTTGGAGCGTGTCCTTTTTGGAGAGATATATTTAGTGGAAAGAACAGAAGACCATTAATCTATACTCCTGTTATATGTCTTCAGAAGAGGGAACTATGGAACTGTATCTAAAAAGATTTTGCCAAATATTTATATGGATTTCTTACAGAATCGCAAAAGGACTGCATTTGAATAGGGCTTTTATCCAAAGTGCTTGACATTATTTTTGCTTCACATTCACCCAGTGATGGTTCTTGCTGCCATGCAAGGTGCAACCAACCACAGGTAGGTTTACACTCACAACCTTCCAGGTGGGAGACCAACACCCAGCCCATAAGACCATCTTCCCCCTTACAAATCCTCTATTCCATTCCAAACCATTGTAACCAAGGATTACTTAGACAATACCTTCAGAAATCTTTGGTTGTTAGTGGATTGATCTTTGCCCCTTGTACATTAATACTGTTTACTTCGAGCACTGTCAGAGGCCAGTGGGATTCCGGGTGCACTTGTCTAAATTGATCTCAGGTAATTAGAAGCTGAGGGAAAAGCAGTAGGAAGTCAATGGACCATGTCAAAAAGATCTAACTACAGTCTGTGGGCACAAGTAAACAAAAAAGATTATTAGAGTATTTAAAGATGAGAGATAGGAGCAATTATCTGCACCTTTACCCTTTCTTCTCAGGCAAGAAGCTCAAAACCCCATGCTTTCCTCCGCTACCTTTTGATTTGAAGAATACAATTAGGACTGATTATGACTTAAACCTACGAGTATGAAACAGGGCAATCTAATTCGTGGGATGCTCTACCTGTCTATCACTGTGGTGGGCATTCCAGGAAACACAGTAGTCATCTTTGCATTCCTCTTGGCCTTATACCAAGAGAACCGACTCCTCCCGGCCGATGCCATCATTCTACATTTGGCCTGTGCCAACCTGCTAGTGGTGGGTGTGCGCTGCTTGCTGGAGACCCTAGCTTCTGTGGGCCTGGCCAACATCTTCAACGATGTAGGCTGTCAGGTGGTGATCTATGTCTACCGCACATCCCGCGCCCTGTCAATCTGGCTCACCTTCATTCTCAGCATGTACCAGTGCTTGAGCATCGCCCCCCCGGGATCCAGGTGGGCTTGTGGCCGTGTGCTGGCAGCCCGCTACTTGGGGGTGATCTTCCTTGTGCTGTGGCTGATAAACACCTGCATGAGCGCACCATCTGCTATCTTCTCACTGAGCACCAGGAACGACTCCAGCCTCATGAGGAATGCAATCAATGTGGAGTTCTGCTATGTGAGCTTCCCATCCAAACTGTCCAAGGATGCCAACGGCTTGGCCCAGGTCGGCCGAGATGTGGTACCCATGGCCCTCATGACCCTGGCCAGCATGCTCATACTGGTGTTTCTGTACCACAACAGCCAGCAGGTAAAGGGGTTTCGCAGCAGCGCTAGTGGTGCGGGTGGAGGGGGGGCCGAGCAGCGAGCTGCCAAGGCCGTGGTTGCCTTAGTGACCTTGTACGTGGTGCTGTACGGTGTGGATAATGGGCTTTGGGTGTACACCATTACATTGAACAAAACCATGGGCTCCTCCCTGATCTCAGACCTGCGCATATTCTTCTCATCATTGTATGCAGCGCTAAGCCCCTTGGTCATTATAGCCACCAACAGGAAGGTGAATGGCAGGCTAAGATGTGTAGTGCAGGAGAAACCCATTCAGGACAAAGCAACAACACTTTCAACCATGTAATGGCTGCTTGGACTGTTCATGTGGGGGCATTAGTAGAGGTCAGTAAGAATAGTTTGTGGATTTATTTACTGGGGAAAATATTACATAGGATTTGTAAAATGTTCAAGTCAATCGTAGGTAAGTAAAATAATGTCTTATTATTTTATCCTTTAGGTTTTTGATGTATTGTCTACCAAAAATCACACATTTATTTGATCTCCCTGAGCAATCATCCTATTATATCATATTTTAAATTGTTTTGGTACATGACGCTTTTTGTGAGAAATAAACACATTGCCTCAGATAGCCTGCATTTCTCAAAACTTGTTAGATTGTTCACATTTTGCTTTTCATCCAAATTGGTTGGGAGAAATATAACAGATCTATCTATATAAAGCTCAACATAGTTGTCAAAATATGTCTAGCTGTCAATTTAGTTATAAGATAACTTATTTAAATTGAATATGGAAACTGTCCGAAGTTTATCAGGTATAGTAATTATACTACATGGAATGTTTGTCTGTGGGATAATAAAAAGTGAAACATGTTCATTAACTGATTCTAAACAATGTGAGTGATGCATGTCTTTGGTTCTTGGATAATCACAATAAAAGTTTTAACAATTGTAATTTGTCAGTCTTAGATGTCATTATCTAACAATGTAGCATTCAAACGCAGATCTTTTAGCTAGTGAAGTATTTAGAATGTAAAACGATAGGAACTTGACGATGTGAGAATGTAATTTGGGGTTGTTATTATCATTCCTCAAGTAAAAGAGGAAAATAAATAAATGTTAAGGACAAAACAATCACACTTCTTTATATATGTGGTTTTCCTTATTGTGCTTATTTGCAACTGTAGCATTGAGCACCAGGTTAAAATGATTTATTGCTCCATAGCTTCTTCACACCCCTAAATGTTTACTTCTTGTAAACAACCGCTTGCCAAGAAAAAGTGCTTGATTATAGGGGAAGAAATAAAGAATGGTTTTAGGATAGAAGTGCTAAAGCTGGTAGAGGAAAAATATTCAGCACACAATGTGGATGGAATGCATGCTCTTGAAGCTTCAAACCAAAATATGTTTGAGCCTAGTTTATATTACAAGGGCATTTTTGGATAAACATTTATTCCACTTGGTTACAAAAAGGAAATATTGTCCTATTGCTGCTATGGCTGCTTTCCATGGGTAATACTACGTGTACTGGTTCAATTAGGGTTCACTGGGCTTAGTGTGATGTGAAAGATTATATTCACAGCTTTCAATGAAGACATGTATCCGATTCCTAAAATTAAAATGTTTCAGTGCTAAATTAATGGAACAACATTAAGGACAAACTAGTTTCATTTGTTTTATGCTTGATTTTGGTCTGCATTTGTGTGTGTAATTGTGTGAAGGGTGCGCCAGGCAGGCCCCTTCCAGCACAAGATAGGACCTGCCATTACCTGTATCATGCCCTAGGTCACACTGACACAGAAACATGTAGAGACCAAACCCTCTTGATTGTAACCAACTATGCATTGCTTTCCTAATACCAGCCAACAACTTCAATAATAGACTCTGAAGACAAAGCTTTTTGGAAACATTTCAGATAAACATGACTTTAACACACACACACACACACATATTATATACACACACACACACACACACACACACAATATATACACACACATATTATATACACACACATATTATATACATACACACACACACACAATATACACACACACACACACACAATATATACACACACACACACACACACACACAATATACACACACACATTACACACACACACTATACACACACACACACACACTATACACACACACACATTATACACACACACATATTATACACACACATATTATACACACACACACACACACACACTATATACATACATATAGTGTATACATATAGTATATACACACACACACATATATCACCTGGTTTATGTTCCATGGATTCCAGCATGCCTTGAATGGACAGCTACCTGAGAAAACATGGCAATATCTCTTTCAACATAATATCAATATTTATCAAAAGCAATAAGCATACAGCATACTTTATTAATATACATCCTATCCCACCTGTTACCATATATACTAAATTAACAAAGCTACCACCAATGACTCCAGACCAGCCCCCCAGACCAACCCAACCGATGACACCTGCCTTCCAACACTCTACTCTTACAGAAAAGACCCTGGTGGACATAAACGCACCTAATATGGACCTCATCGATCTAACCCCACCAAAACCTCAACTCTTCCACGGATGCAACCCTCAAATCCTAAATTTCAACCCTGACCCCATGGACCTACAATCAACCCTATAACTGCCAACATCTCACTCTCTACCCTTACCTCACACTTCAGATCAAGAAGAAACAACCCACAACACAAGCACCCTCTACTCTACCAGACTCTGGAAATAATATGATCCAATGCCCCTCAAACAAGTTACTCTCCAGTTCATCTTCCTCATCCCCTCCAACTTCACCACCCTCCCCCCACCCACTAACTCACACGACACTCAAAACCATTGAATCCTTTACTCCAGCGCATGCAAGCATCGTTTGATCTGAAACATGCATTTGTGAAAGAGGGCTTCACAAAGTTTTAGATGATGTGTGTTAATGTGGAGATATTCACAAACTCATAAAGACTGGCTACTAGTGTGTTAACCATGTTTGGGTCAACATACACCTGTGAATCCCGCTTCTCTAACATAAATGCCATAAAAACGATACTCCTTGACAAATAAGCGTTTGCACCACTGTTTGCAGATTGCCCTCACTTCATATGAACCGGCCTTCTCTGCCATAGTCCGTCCAGTCAATGCAGTGTAATCTCTCTCATTAGTGGCCTATAAGTGTGTAGGTTAGGGTTGATGTGTGAGAACTGGATTTAGATGGATGTAATGCATCTTAACGGTTTGTTAACATTTTAAACAAACATTCCCAAAATACTTCAATGGAGAAGTAGCCTGTTTAAAGGAAATGCTGTTATGCTTAACATGCATATGTCAGAACTGACCGAACATATGCTAAATGGCTGACATTTGTTGAATACATGTCAAATATGTGTTTACCTTTAGGGCTGTATTACAGCTTGTTTTGTAAATTAAATCACTGTCATGGGAAGTCTTAATAAATGGATATACTAAGACAGAATCTTTAGACCTTGTTTAATAATTTCTATAGAAATGGAACAATCCCGACAAACACCGTTCAATACATTAACGCGAGAATGTTCAACTGTCTTTGTCTGCGTCCTCCTATAGTCGAGAGAACAAGACTTAATTATGATTGATGGCAAAGCTGACTGTTTAATGAACTCAAGATGGTCAGAATGTCCCAGAAGAAACATAGCAGAGACATATTGGATAACATGGAGATATACCCAAACATTATACACAAGAGACCCATTCATAAGGCCCTCTAAGGGTTCAGGTATATATCTGGTAAATGTTAAAAATAACCTACAGCTCAGACCTACAGAAACAAGTTACCTTATATGAGATAGAGACACTGAGTTCAAGTCAGAGAAAAGTCTGGGAAAGATTATGACAGGCATTTCTCAGACCATGGAAAAAGGACCTATATGCAATATAGTAAATTAGTAGAAGATTTAAAAATATTCCATAACAGCACTTTGCATAATTACTTAAATAAGGCCCATTTATTTTTTACTTTAGTGTTAGGCTACTTTTTCAATGTAGAGAAATTATAGTTTTGAGAATGTGGAGGCAAAGTGTACATACATTACATAATGAGAATAAAAGCTGTGGGAAATGTCTGGCCCCCGGGCCTTTAGATTTCTGAAAATGTGGCCCCCTTAGCAATATAGTTTAATAGCCCTGCTTTACTCCATCTGATAATATCCCTACACATTCAGACGCCCACCAACCAGATAAAAATGCCAAGACAAACAATCATGACAGAACTCCTGATAACTCCCACAACAAACACTCTTAACACTACACTCTCCCCAACAACGACCCTAACTACAACATATAAGGTATAAATAAAATGTGACAATCAGAAAATGAGGGACTGGACAATTATTTTTAAGAAAAAATAGGCCATCATGGGTGACTCGAACCTTGCAAAATTTGCAGACCACTCATTTGGTAACCTACAAATAGTGAGCTATCAGGGAGCAAACGTTCATGCTGAGTCTATATTAACAAAAGCAGCAGTAAACCCCCAAGTCCAAAAGCTACTTCTGGCATACGGTATCAATCACAAAAAAAACAACAACAAAGAAACTGCTATCTTTATGGCCTTTTGAATTTGTTTTATAGCCATGTAAAAATGACCAATGCAGAATTAATTGATCCCCCTCATAAAGACTTCACCCTCCATACCCCAGGATTACCAAAACCACTCAAACAATATGTTCAAAAACATGCAGGGTATATACACCTGCATTGGCAAATAGCCTATTTCATACAGGAAAAGACTAAATCCATTGAACCCCAGACACTGCTAAAAAGATCTTCCAACATTGGAGCACATTTTTAAACTTCACAGCCCTGTGAGCCCTTTAAAGGAGGGGTCAAGAAATGTAATTATACTTTCCAGAAATTACTTACCTTCTCCCACAAACTTAAAACTACTACATAAAGGACTGACCTTCATGCCTACCTTAAACCTGTCCAACCAACAAAAACAGCAGATGAAATTTTACCTAAATACTTACCACCATAGAATCATGCTTGCCACATACTTTGAAGGGAGAACTACTAACAATCCCACACCATTCATAAACAAATCAAATTGCCCCCCCCCCCATTAAATAAAATGCCACCTCCCATCCAAAAACTGATCAGAGCAGACAATTATGGCGTCAACAACATACCTTGGCACCACCAGAACCCCCAAAAGGATCTCACCAAAGAAGAAGTCATGGCCCTATATCAATTGCAGAAAAACAAAAACTTAAGTTATTAAAAATAGTTATTAAACCAGCCAATTAAGGTTCAGCAATAGTTATTGAAGATAGATCCCCAATACATATGGGATGCCCAATGCCAATTACTTAATTCTGAATACTATAAACCCCTCACACAACCAATATACGTGTAGAAACCACTTAAAAGTTATCCCACATATTAGATAAATCACTCAACCACAAACAAAAAATTGACCTTGAGGTACAAACCCACCTAGACCCAGAATGTCCTACCTTGTGTCACGCTGCACAGAGGTAAGGACCCAAACGCTAGACACGTAGATAAATTAAACAAGGTTTATTTTCAAAAAGAAACAAAAGGCAAGAACACGGGGAACAACGCGACATTGACAGTTAACATCAACAATTACCGACACAGGACTGGGGAAACACTGGGGCTAAATACACACGTAGACAAGACATGAGGACAGACCATTGGTGTACAACAATGAGGAACAGGTGGAATTAACAAGACTGGGAAACACTGGGCAGGGAGTGACGGGCAAACAGGCTCAATATACAAGGGAAACACATTAAGTGACGCGACTATCACAGGACTGGGAACACGAAACATTACACCTTGTTCCTGAAATCCAGAAAAACCCAAACCAATAGAGCTTACCACACATCATTCCTCCTGGCAGACCCATAGTTTTGGATTGCAACAGTGAATCCTATCAAACAGCTGAATATATTAAACACTTTCTAAATCCAATATCTACTCAACACTCTACATCAAAGACACATTCGACTTTATACAAAAAATAAAAATCCAAAGTATTCCCCAATCAGCCCTGATCTTCTCTATTGACATTGACTCCCTATACAAGGGGTCAGCAACCTTATTTTTATAAAGTGCCCTTTTACAAATTTCTTGTTATTTAGTGTGATATATATATGGCCTAAGTTTAATTATGACATCACATCTAAATCGAATAAGGAATCTCTCATTTTATTCCAGCTATAGGCACCATGATTAGCAACAATTCATAATTAAATAAAGAAATGTTTTCTCCCATACTCAGGATATTATAATTTTATAACTGTATAAAATACCATCCATGAAAAACATCCTATCTGAATAGAAATCTAATATACCAAAATTACACCAATTTGGGTTACAGTATATCTAGTTATACATTTCACTTATGGGGAGAATTAAGATAAGAAGCATAACAATGACAATAATACAAGAACGTCATGCTTATGAAATATCTGATTTTAAATCATAAATCTTGTTCATCAGAAATAAATGTAAATATGTGTATTTTTTTATCTTGTGTGGTTACAGATTACAGTTCCCATTTTAGCTAAATGATTGCAATGTATTTTCTGATTCAACATGTTTTGCAATA
>JAODLL010003008.1:0-12014 GCA_026546735.1 Forbesichthys agassizii | reverse complement strand
CCAAGACTGTGCGTAGAGGTAAGCCCCACCAGATCTAAATGGTAGCACTCCACCTCCTGCACAAGTTCTGGCTCCTTACCCCACATTAAGGTGACGTTTCACATCCCCAGAGCCAGCCTCTGCCGCCCGGGTCTGGTCCGTTGAGGTCCCTGACCTTCGCTGTCACCCGTTTGACAGCGCACCCGACACCTATGGTTCCTGCCACGAGTGGTGGGGCCCATAAGATGTAGAGGAGGATGGTGCCACGTAGCTTCTTCGGGCTGTGCCCGGCTGGGCTCCGTGGCAAACCCAGCCACCAGGCGCTCGCCAACCAGCCCTCCCTCTGGGCCTGGCTCCAGACGGAGGCCCCGGGCTTCCTCCAGGCAGGGTAACCTCTCCTCTTGATTGCTCTTTCATAGGGGTCTTATGAACCATTCTTTGTCTGGCCCCTCCCCTGAGACCACTTTGCCTTGGGAGACCCTACCAGGAGCTCAAGGCTCCAGACAACACAGCTCTCAGGATCATAGGGACACACAAACCTCTCCACCACGATAAATAAGGTGATGGTTCCCGGAGAGGTATTCATGTTGAAATAATAATCTGATGCGTCTAAACAGACCTGGCTACTTAAATAGGAGCATAAACAAAGTAGCGAACGTGGCTCACGTCAATAAAGCTGTAGTACTATGATTTGCTTCACCGTGCCTGTTGTTGTGTGGAGAAGAGGTCTTCATGGGTCCAAAAAAAACTGGACCCCATCTGAAATTAACCAAAGCATTTTTCACCCACATAGATTTGCATAAATTATAAAAACCCATAAATCGAGATACGTTACGAACAGACCCGACTACAAACAGACCCGTACCCAAAAAGTACCGTGAATCTTTCTGACCTATACTTATTCGGGCTCAATAGACCCGTTGAGTATCAAAATAATAAACAATAAAATTGTGTCGCAACAGGCGACGCCGTGTCGCCAGCAATAGTCAAGTAATAGTGCAGAACCATGGTCAGATCAAGGCAAGCAAGTAAACGTTTAAGAAAGTTGCCTATACATGTTCAGGGGCGCTGAACAATAGTATTGCTCATTGGTGCCACTGAACCTGCTGTTTTATCATACCATGTCAAGAAAATGCTTCTTTTGGTTTCAACATTTTATAATTTCTTCTTTATAGTTAAGCTCTATATAATAATGTAAACATATTTATTAATTAATTAAGGGGTCCAGTTGGTTAATCACATTTACCCGAGAATCCTAGCATTTGTCAAACCCGACCTAGATGAGTCAAACACTCAAAGTTGGACCCAGTTGGGTCTCTGAATTTTGGGTCTTGGAGTACCCGTGAAGGACCTAGTGTGGAGCGGCGCCACATATTGATTTTATTTTAGGTAAAAGTTGGCAAGCATTCTCGATAATGACCATGCCTTTTTTCCCAGCTCACGCAAGCATCTATTTTTAGGGATATTAAAGCCCGCTTGCCACTAAAGCAGTATCTATAAGATCAAACCTTACAGATTTTTGGGAAATGTTTAACAGAGTCCTTACAGAACCAGGCATCAATCCCCATTACTAGTAAAAACTATACTTTTTTTTTCTATTTATTTTTTTTACTACCCAGAGAAATGCATCAAACATACTGCAAACTGCTGTCTAACCAAATGCAATGTTTTTGTTTTATTGAACATGAAATTAATCTAGTTTTTTCAATTCACAAGGCATATGGCAGATACACATATGAATACTGTATTCTTACCTGATTAAAAGAATGTAGTTTTCAACCATTTTGGATCAAGTGGATTTATGTAGATGTTTTAACTGTATAAATCAACTGTTTTATAGTACATGTGGTCATCGCCACACCTGGGAGGATTCTCGACTTAATCAAGAAAAAAGTCGCTAAAGTCAATCAAGTGCAGATGATTGTTCTGGATGAGGCGAGTCGTTTTTCTGGATTTGGCTCTACCTACTGTGGTTAAATCAACTGGGAAAATGCATGACATTTAATATAATGGACTAGTAGATGGTATTTAGATGTCCTTTGTTCCTCCTTGTTCCACAGGCCGACAAACTTCTGTCTCAGGACTTTGTAGTGATGATGGAGGAGATACTGAGCTTCCTCCCTAAACAAAGGCAGATTTTGCTTTACTCTGCAACCTTCCCTCTCAGTGTGCAGAAGTTTATGGTTTGTAAGAAGTCATATTTTCAGCAAACTGATGCAATTCCTTCTAGTACATGAAGTAAACTTTTTGTAAACTATTTGATGTCCCCACCACACGCTCTGCAGAATTCTCACTTGCAGAAGCCCTATGAGATTAATTTGATGGAGGAGCTTACCCTGAAGGGTGTGACCCAGTATTACGCATATGTGACTGAAAGGCAAAAGGTCCATTGCCTTAACACCTTGTTCTCCAGGGTAGGTGTTTACAATATGCCATATTTTGCTGTTAGACCTAACTTGTGTCACTGAACGGTGATTGTAATAGACCACTCTGCTGCATTAATGTGAACGTGAACTAGAGTACATAATAGGGGTACCTATTACTACCTACCAAATATGGTATTAGGATAAGAATGTTTCCGACGTTTATAATGTGACCGCAGTGGATACATGTGCACCGCTGGCTTTGCTGACGTGACAAAAAATGTGAGCATAGAAGCAGACAATTAAAGAGCAGTGCTGACCCAAGCTGATTTAAAACCTTAAACAGAAAAACGTAGCGTGCTACATATTAAAGCTTGGCCAGGTCAATCTTTATTTCTCACATATTCCAAAAGGCACGTCTGGTTTGGGATGTTTACCATAAAAAATTTGAAGCATGTTTAGTAGCCTATAAGAAACAAGTCGTAGCTCACTTATATCTGTTTTAACCGGTTGCAGCTCATTGCCCCCTTTCCCCCTCATTGATCCATTATTTATAGAGAATATTCAAAATCAATATTGCTGAGGTGAACACATTTATATATTTATTTGTTCCAAGCAGTTTTAATAAATATACAGCATGATGTTGAAAAAGTTAAAATTACGTTCTTGCCCAATAACCTATTGTACAATTACTGTAGGATTTAGGTTAATGCAGAGAAAAGCATCAATGCTTTGTTAACCATTTCTATGACAAATAGCATGTCTAATTAACTCCTAGCTCAACATCATTGCAAAAAACTTTTCATCACTATCCAGAAAGCTGGACCAGGACCTGGCTTGTTTTCATCGATACTTAGTACGCTCATGTCATACAATTCAAATGTTTGGTAATGTGTTTTTTTTTTATATATTTTTTTTATGAAGTTGTAGCTCAGCGCTAGGTGGAGTTAGACTTTCATCGTGAACTTAAATTGAGCACTCTAGAGCTGAGGTCTCCACACCAATGAGTGATAGTTCTGACTATTGCGATGCACAGCATCTCCTGGAAAGTTTGTAAAAAACATCTGGGCTGTAATCTGGTTCGGGCTTCATAAAGCTATATGGGTCGGCCTCTGACAGAATTGTCAAGCTCAGTCCCTGTCGGGTTCATCTTTTCAGGCCCGATTAAAGCTCTACTACGCCTGTGACACGCAGATATCACACTGGAGTAGCAAAGCCACTTTGCCACTCTTTCATCTGAAAAGATGCATCAGATCTGGTTAGACAATGGGTTAGGCTAGTGTTAGCCTTGTAACCTAGCCTATGCCTAGTTACCTGATCTATTTTTGGCCACTTTATCTGTTGTGACAAAAGTGAAGTCTGCTAAAAACAGATTGCCAGGCTACTTTTCTAAATATTAACAAGGATAGCATATTGCCTATTATAATATTGATGTGATTATTTGTAATATAACTTATCTATGATAAGCATATAAGCCTATTGGTTTATGTGACTAATTAACTATAAATGGGTAATACAAAAATAAAGGACTTATTACTGCGGACATAAAGTTATATATTTGCACATATATGTAAACTGAATTTGTCCGGCGCTGTACTTGAACTCCAGTCTCCCGTTCAAAGAAGGGGCTCTCTACAACCCATGCTGTAACTGCGGTGCATCGGCCCCAGATTGTGCCTTTTGTATTGGTTTAGTGCTTTTTAGTCACATACACTGACATTTCTTTGTGGAATTGATGGTTACCTAGATTTGTTTTTTAGGGATAATTTGATGTGTAGTTGTGTGTATCATTCTGGGTTAACTAATTCTAGATGTGGAAAATGTGGCTCAAAACAATGTAATTAAGAATATGTGGTGTCTAAATGACTGCAACTTTCATTTACAGCTCCAGATCAATCAGTCCATAATATTTTGCAACTCCTCTCAGAGAGTGGAGCTTCTGGCCAAAAAGATATCCCAGCTTGGCTACTCATGTTTCTACATCCATGCCAAGATGAGACAGGTTAGTTCTAAGTGTTTCGTGAGGTACACAATCTTACTGCCAATGCCAAGATGCTTAACGAAGGGGGACTGTGCTAAATATACTTCTCTGCAGGAACATCGCAATCGTGTGTTCCATGACTTTAGAAATGGCCTGTGCCGGAACCTGGTCTGCACTGGTAAGTAGAAAGCCATGTGCAATCTGTTGCACAATACAAGCTAAATTATTTGTGAAATTTGATTAAGTGGCAAGAATTATGAACCACACACACGCACAGAGAGAAAGAGGTCTGAGCCGCCGAAGTCCTTGTTGCTTTGTTTACTTGTAAGTACGCCAGTAAACACGCGTGTCAAAGAACCTGGTCTGGCCGCCAAACTCAAGAGTTCATCAGGAGCGTCTTTGTGTGCTACGTGTAATGGTTCAAATTGCCTTTTCAGACCTTTGACAGTATGTCCTTATCTAGATTAACATAATTGAGACCTTGAGTGGGGGTTTAGATATACAACTGAAATGTTGACTGGTCATTTAGTAAACTGGTGCTTTTATCAACCTAAAAGTCAAATTTTCTAAACACACATGCTTTTCTGCAGTTGTAAAATCTAAACAACAGTAAAGTTGGAACAATACTTAAGCATTTTACCAATTACTTAATTGGTTCAGACAAAATCATACATCGTACTTGTTTTCTCAACTGGGCCTGGGGAAAAGTGGATTATCAAAGCATGGATTACATATTATACACATACAATTTATATTTGTTTTACTTAAAGGAGACATTTTATCACATTAGTCAGTCTTTATAAGGTCAATTTAGCCAGCCAGATTGACTCCAGAGATCTCCAAGGGTCTTTCTGCAGATAAGATTGAAAGTGTTAGGTATAGCAGGTGAAGACAAAAGCATCTGCATCACACGTGAGTGTTAATTATCTGTCACCAGATTTCGTCGTGGATAGAATTATAACAGATATTGACCAATAATTATGAATTATTGGTCATGGCTAGGACCATGGATACAGGACCTACTACACAAATACCACGGGTCTGTTGCTGCAAAGTTGAATCTTGCAGTTGAATTTTACCTCATGTATGTTCTCATTTGTGTTTAAGTAAATATCACATTTTGAACACTCGGTGTTTTAATGGCACACACCTTTTGCAGTATTTTTTTTGTAATTGCTTAAAACAAATCTTTAAATTTGCTCTCCGTGATACTAATTCACATTCCAGACCTCTTTACAAGAGGAATTGACATTCAAGCTGTGAATGTTGTGATCAACTTTGACTTTCCCAAGCTGGGTGAAACATATCTTCATCGCATCGGCAGATCTGGTAAGACACTTGACGTGCACATACTATGACTGTCAACTACTAGTATAGTGTTATGAGAGTAACCTTTCCCTTTCTGTCTAGGCCGTTTTGGACACTTGGGTCTCGCCATCAACCTTATTACATACGATGACCGCTTTAACCTGAAGGGCATTGAGGAGCAGCTTGGCACAGAGATTAAACCCATCCCTGGCATAATTGACAAGAGTTTATACGTGGCAGAGTACCACAGTGAGGGCGGGGAAGACGACAAGCTGTGAGCAGGTCAGAATATGAGCACTGGGATCTTACTGCTTTTTTAACATAGTATTTGGCTTGGAAAAAAAAATGCAGTAAAGATTGGGTTATCATAAAATGCAGGGAAGATTGAGGTTTTGTATATACCCTACATCTTAAAGTGTAGATTGCTGTCCAATGTGAATCAATGGTATGTTTTTTTCTTTTCTCTCCATAGATGAGTCCACCTATGCCCTATTCCCCATTGCACCTGCTTCTCAGTTTTTCCTCCCAGTTTGTACTATATCTTGGACATTTATTCCCCAAATGTGTACACTTTTTTTTTCTTCAGTGTACCGCTTCTGTGGGTGTTTTTTCTTTTTTTTTTTGCGCAACTTAAAAGGAATGTGTAATCGATAGATTTAATTTTGGAAGAACTCTGGTCTCTCTGGATAGGGCTAGCTGCTTCAGTGTCCTGAAGACAACACAAGCACTGGGAGAGGAGGAAAGCAAGGGACCAAGTGGAAAATGCATCTTGTCTATTCATATGCACCAAACTGCAATGCCAGCAACAACATACCAATATCTCATACCCTCAATTTTTCTCTTTATTTTAAAGTTTCAATGTTTTTAGCAATTTGTATCAAGTGCCTTAACAAGCAGTATAACTTGTTCTAAAGTAATAATTATTTTTCTCACTTCATCTTCCTCCCTTTGAACCATGATTACCTGCACGAAAAATTGTTCGGCTAATTAAAACGGAATAGGTGAAGTCTTCACTGTTTAGAAATGGGTCGTCTGTCAGGAAATCCAAATATCGGGAAGATGGCTAAGATCCCCCACCCCCCATTTATTTTCCTGCTGGCTTGGCTGCACATGAATCTTGCTGCTGTATGAGGACAAAAAGACTTTCCACGGACAGATGCTGGATTTTCATTTCCCTCCCTAAGGCAGCCAGAAACTGTCCAGTGGGTTAAGGAGCATCTGCTTCTAAAATACCCCAAATTCCTCCTCCAGTCTTCAGTATCGGAACACTACAAATTGAAGAGCAGTCTACAGCTGTTGAACACCCAGAGTAATGAGGATTCCTATGTTTGAGGAGGGAGAGATTGTCTTTTTTCTTTTTTCGTTGGTCTGTCTTGTTTCACCTTTCTATGGATCGCCATACCTTTGTGTGATGTGCACTGTATATACCTTACTTAATTTTAACGATTGTTTTAAACAAGTTTAAAAGGCTGGTTGACATTTCTTTAATTTATTTTTCTGTCATTCTAGTTAGTACTGGATAACGTTTGCTAAACTGCCTGTTTCTTCCGTTAATTTGTTTGATTTCAGATATCGCAGATGTCATGTAAAGCTACATTAAGTACTATTTTGGTTCAAATGCTATTTGAAGTGGAGTTAATTTAGGATAGATTTGTAGCCCTTCCTTTGACAACTGGCGTTTCGCTGCACTTAAGCGGAAATAGTCACCTAAATTATAGTCTATAATTATTCTTCCTCAGAATACCAGTGTTAACAAATTGGCAGATTGCTTTGTTAAGCTTGTGTTTAATTCATGACACTTTTCTGTTACGTCACCAGCCTTAGCTTGTTAAACTGACATGTAACTAACTCACCATGATCTCCAAACAAAGTGAGTGAGATAAGAGAAAATAATAGTGTATTATGTAGTAGTATACTCGCTGCAGTGCAGCTGAATTGGCAGAGAATTTCTTTTATTATTGGGGCAGTATTAGCTGTTACATTCATCTTTGTGCTTCTTCGGCACAGGTACATTATTTCTCAAATGTCTGGGGGCGGGAGATCCTGTGATGTCCTTCCTTTTTAAGCATGTTGGCCTAATGTATCAAAATGAACTATCTGACCCAAGATGTAGCAGGAATTCATGCTGTCAACAGGCTTTGCAGGAGTCCGCTGACAAAATGCTGCACAAATTAAACCTTAGTGGGGTGGGCTGCACTTATGTTAGAAATGGGTTCAGGCAATAACAATGACTGCACTGCTTTATTTTTGGTTTGTTTTACTACACTTTGCCTAAAGGGCACCAAAGTGTGTTGTGGTGTGGAACATGGGTTTGGGAGGGAAGGGGTGCTGGAATGAAGTATTCTAAAATGCCATTGTGGGACTAATTATAAAATATATGGTCACCTGCCCTCTAGTGGGTGGGACTGGGTAGTGGGTGGGAATGGGTTGTGGGTGGGTGTAGGATTGGGTTATGGGTGGATAGGTTTGTATTGTATTATGCAACAAATATGCCTGTGTAGCATTACGGTTCTTTAAATTTTCTTTTTATATATGTATTTTTTTTCTGAATTGGAACCTATCTGCAAATTCTGGACCCCACAAGATCAAAATGGTGAGATGCTCTTTTTAAACTTTGTTCTAATCAACAAGAACTATTGAACATTTAATTTGCGGACTTCCATTGATAATTAGAAGTGTCTATATGAAAGTTCTTGTTGCTTAGTACTTGGACCTCTGTTCTGGTATGATTGTTCCCAAGTTGCTAAATTTATGAAGGAGGAAAAATGTTTTTATTTTTTATTTTTGGAGGAGTGTATTGCAATAAGAAATGCTACATTGATTAGGTAACAGGGGTCCCCATACAGGCATATGGCAGCTGCCTGACTACCACTGGAAACAGTAGCAACAATGTTTTTAGTACTAAAATCAATTCTTAGGATTTTGATTTTGCTGTTACTTCTAACTTTTTTGCCCCTTTGCTTCCAGTGGTTTGCATTTTATCTTGAAGACTGAGATGAGCATCTTGCATCTAAAAATAGAAAATTTCGAATACATTTTCAGTCTTTAAGATTGTTTTATTTAAGGGTGGGATTATTAGTTGCTGCCCTGATGCAGATATTGACCATTTTTGATGATGCAAGCGTATACAATTGTTTGTCTTATTACTTATCCTTTGAGGATTATGTAAGGCTCTTCAGAATTTCTGTCAATGTCTCATCAGTTAATTTCCATGGGGAGGGTTACTCAGACATTTCTGAGCAGGAAACATACAAGATAATTTGAGCTGGAAATTAGGTTCTGGGTTTAAAAAAAAAAAAAAAAAAAGTAACTACCCATGAGGTTAGACGTTTTGTTTCAAATATGGTCTAGGGATAGACCTTACTTCTGAAAGTCAGACCTTTTCTTGTAAATTTGGCCTTATAACAATTGGCAGTTTCTCAGTGAAGCACATTCTTTAAATGGGCCTCTGTTTCAAAGATGTCAGTTATTGGAAATAATTGAAAGTTTGTGTTCAAAATAAAGCTCACTGAATTCAGTCTTTATTTTTATTTTATTACATTTTATTTGTTAAGCCAACCAAGATAGGCCTACTGCTAATGTTTAACCTTCGTAGTAGACTACAGTATATATTAACCTACGATTATATAGCCTATGCGCTCATTTCAATTGATTTAGCTGAAATTACAGTCTGGAAACCCTGATCTTATTAGCGTTTGCACAGACACAATCAGCGTAGGTTAGTTTGATGTTGAAGTCAATGGTGTTTTGAAATGGTGGTAGAATGATCAAAACACTTTGATTAGTTCAGTGCTGTCCAATAGTTTCAAAATGAACCAGAGGTCTACACCAGTAGGAGGATACGACTGCAAACACTTCCCAATGGTGCGTGGCCAGGCCATCACAAAGGGACCATATTAACTTTGAGTTCCACCATGCTAGCTGCTGCTGATGTCACCATATGCACTTTGACTTGAATGCAAGGGTGTTTGGGCGGCCTTTGTGCCCATGCATCCCCACAACAAGGAACGTTTCTACCTACAAATAAAATATTTAATGGCCCAACAATAAGGCCAATATAGGATGTTTGATCATTGCATGGTGTGATGTACTGTAATTATTACAGTATATCACAACACAGATCAGTGATTATATTAGTGTAATGTAATCACTGAGCTATACCTGATGTGATGGTGATACTGTTTCTATAGAAAGGTGTTGGTGTTATACTGTGCGTATTTTACTGCTGGACTGCTAGGTTGGTCCTCATTTTGAGCAGTGCAGGATGAGGTAGCTTGACTATAGAACTGCTGGAAATAAGTAGGGCTGTCTCGCATACCATTTTACAGGTTTAGAATATTCAAATACTTTTTTTTTATGTTGAGGCCTTCCCTCTGGCAATAGTCATTTTAATTAGTTTGGTGTGTGAGTACGGGACATAGGTAGGGAAGCAATAGCTTCTTCGATTTAGCGAAGTATCTACAGTAGGCTAGTGGCGGTAGTAGTAGCTCCAAACACGCCTACCTTAACATTTATGGCCACATAAATACGGAAATAAATAAAACAAGGAAATGTGGAAATAAATAAATGTAGAATACAGAAATAAATAAAAATGTATAAATACATTTAGGATATATAAAT
Source organism: Forbesichthys agassizii (assembly GCA_026546735.1). Classification (NCBI taxonomy): domain Eukaryota; kingdom Metazoa; phylum Chordata; class Actinopteri; order Percopsiformes; family Amblyopsidae; genus Forbesichthys; species Forbesichthys agassizii. The sequence goes on along the minus strand of JAODLL010003008.1, from coordinate 1,763 downwards.
GTATATAAAATTATTAAATAAATACATGTAAAAATACAGAAAAAGCCTTTTTTATTACAACATTGTAATTATTATTTTTTTCTTCTGCTGCCATCTTCTGGATAATTTCTGCTAATACATCAAATTACAAAAATGAAACAAAGCGTAAATCTGTGCCCCCTTGTGGCCAATCTCTATAACATACATTTCTCAAATTAAATGTTCCGTTTATAGCGCCCCCTATGGACGGAATCTCACCAAATTTTAGGAACTTCCACAGAATCTGGGATTGATGTGGTATTTGCAGTTTTATAGATTCTAAATGTTTACATCAGAAAATATTCGTAGTAGAGTCAATATGGGCAAAGCCTTACAAGTTCATTGGCTCATAACGTAAAAACGGTTCAACCAATCAAAATTCTTTATACAACATTTTATCAACATGGTGTCTTCTGTTTGATGTGCGCTGTTAACGGAGTCAGATCAGAGAGAATAGAACTTAACAGAGATGTTCCAACATATGGAACTTCCCCATTAGAATTTTGAAAAGAGGGTAGCGACTTTTCTTTTCAAACCAGAAGCATTGCATATTTGCTTTCATTAAAATGCATTAATGCTCAATCTTGCTATAATTCTAAACTCTTTGATTTACATGCGCGATGTTTGAGAACGGAGGACGTAAGCAAAACTGTGTTGGTCTTAAATTTGGTAACGGGACTTTTTACATGTTTACATACAGGTACTATCCAACTATCATGAGCAGAGGTTCAGAGTGGACTATGAGGTCACTGACAACATTTCAGAACCATACTCAGGCTTCTGATTGGCCAAAACGACTTTAAAGGTTATGTCGCCAGCTGCTGGCTTGGCATGCGTTAACAGGTTTACACCGTATTGTAGCGATCCTAGCAGGCAGTCGATGGTATTGCACCAATGTAGACTGAGCGCAAGGGATTATGGGAAGTTAACAATTATGGGTTTAAGTAGTGTAATCGTGTGTTTTTATGTTACTGTTGTTAAAATGACATTGGTTGGGTTATAGCATATGTGTTCATTGATGGGATGGAAATATTGGCGATTTTGTGTGGTGACAGTGACTGAGACGTGTGTGGCCGGGGTTTATGTTTCCTGGTGATCTCTTAATTAAGGTTGGTTCTCCCTGCAGTTGTGCGTTGTATGGAACGCAGGGAATTAAGCTAAAATAAATACTTGTCTCCTGGTCCCTTCTTTTGCCCAGCTCGCCACAGTATTTTGCGGAATACTTTGTGGAAGTATTTAAAAAAAAATCTATTAGAAAACCCCCCGTTTTACAATTTAGCATTGTACGTGTGGCCATAGTATAGGCTAATCAGATATAGGGTCCCGCTAGGGGGAATTTTGAATGCTGTTGCAGCATGCTTCTGCGCATGGCATCTTATAGAAGGGTGCGCAGTGCAGCTCATGTCGTTCCATCCATCCATGTTCATCTGCTTATCCGGAGTCGGGTCGCGGGGCCAGCAGCTTCAGCAGGGGACCCCAAACCTCCCTTTCCGGAGCCACATTGGAAAGCTCTAACTGGGGGATCCCGATGTATAATCTCTTGTAAAGGAGTCGACCAGGGAATAAATAGGGAGACACAGAGAGAGGTTGTTTGAACTGCCCGAACCTGGGATCCTTTATTAATCCAACAAAACCAAAATGCTCGTAGTACTGTCGCTACTCCACAAACCCCCGTCGCCTAGCAACACCCGCTACCACATAACACCACTCTCGCGGTAACGACTGGCTGTGAATTATGTCAACAT
>JAODLL010003006.1:0-12016 GCA_026546735.1 Forbesichthys agassizii | reverse complement strand
CCCCACCCCCCCCTCCGCCGCCGCAGCAGCAGCCCAGCGAGAGAGCAGGGGCCCTGGGCAGGTTCCAGCGACGCCACCCCCACCACCAGCAACGCACCCCACCGCCCAGCCCCCCGGACCCCCACAGGAGCGAGTGGGAGGCGGGCGGCTACCTGCCGAGGGGGGGGATGTACTCCTCCAACGCCAGCGAGGTCTCCTACCGCCCGAGCCCTAAGGTTGGCCACGTGGGGCTCGCTCTGTGTGTTGTTGTTGTTGTTGTTTGTTGTTGTTGCTTTGTGTTGTTGTCGAGGCCAGTCTAGCTCTGAGAAGCCAGATTTTGTTTCTAGGTTTTTGTTGGACACGATAGCCCCGCCTCTTGACCCTGACATAAACAGTTCTTGACTAGCTTAGAGTAAATGATGCCTATCTGGAACCAGTTTTCCTGGCCGAGAGCCGGTTATTTTGCTGTCGAAATGCAAATAAATTGGTTTCAGAATAGGCACCGTCCCCGAACCTCTGAGAGGCCACGGCTACCTCTGAGAGGCCACGGCTACCTCTGAGAGGCCAGACTACCTCTGAGAGGCCAGTCTGGCAAGCTGTAAATATGTTTACTCTCAGGATGGGTCTCAAGGGGGCCTTTAAATGTTTCTTAAGACTGTAAGAAACCATTTGCTTTCAAGAAACAATTTGCTGTCCACGTTAATGCGGTTATGCTATTTTGTGGCCTTAACTGAATTAGGCTGAGATTAATTAAGCGTCGTTCCCATGACAAGCTTCAATAAATCTGAGTTTATTTCAGATAACACAAAACAGGGTTGAGACAACAAATTAATGTTATTGTGGCAATTGACAGGAAGCAACAATATTGTGGACACTGTTCCCCAAGCCTCTTAGTGTTTTCTGTTGGCTGCATTAGGATATAAAATAAAATAAATATAATCTATTTTTTGCACAAAGTGAAGGCAAATATAGTTTTCATTGGAGATTAATAATACAAATAGGCTCATTCATGATTTCCATTCGTCTTATTCTACTAGACACAAATGCATTCTGGGGTAGTGGGGAACGTGCATGTGCCTGGTGTGAGCGTGTGCGTGAGGGAGTGTACGTCATACTTGGTCCAGTGGAATAAATGAGTGACACATGATTTTAGAAGTGTATTAGCTAACTTGTAACTTGTATTAGCTAACACCTGTGTGTATAGGGATGAATAACCCCTTTAGACGGGACAGGGAGAACGCTCACCCCATCATTGGTAAGCACCTCTGGGTCACTGTGAACTCTCTGATGCTGTTCTGCTGTGGTTTAGGTCATGAGAAACACTTCCCATGCTAGCAGCATATCAGCTTCAAGTAATACCATGGTGAGTGTGTGTCAGGACACACCACACGCCCACACACACACGCACGCACACACACATACACACACACACCTCTGTAGGGCCCGGGGCAGCATTATTCTAGTGGTCTGTGTGTTCAACTACCCTCTTGAAGGTTGTGGGTTTGAGCCCCATATTTGTCCTATACCTGTAAGTACGCTGTCTTGACTCCCTTATCCTGTACCTGCTCCTGGTAACACTTAAGTTGAGTTGGATAAACAGCTGAATTACCTTATAGTAACTGACCCTGACTGAATGTGTTATGGTTTCACACAACATGACTCATACAATAGATGTGTTAGATACTGTAAATCTAGTACATGTGTTGGGCAAACATGTCTTCTCATGTGGTTGTTAAGCTCTTAGACTATTAGCACAATTATTTCTGGGAATAGTATCGTAGAACATGTTTAGCATTGTTTATTAGCTTAGCTACATGTAGCTATATATATACACAGTATATATATTTAGCCCTGACTACATGCTGTGTTCAGTAGTATCCTAACAGAATGTTGGTTGCTTACGACAACCATAGTGATCAGATACCGGTCAGTAAATAGATGCTGACTGGTATCTGTGTTGCTGAATGACCTGACTGTAAATGTGACTGCTCACATCTGCTGTATGTGTGTGTGTGTGTGAGTTCAACCCCTGAGGTGCGTTCAAATTCGGAGACCGTTTGTAGCGAACGGGTTTTCTTTGTTTAAAATTGAATGTTTTGCATAAACATTCCAAATTGTTATATTTAAACTGTAGCCTTTTAATTTAAGTATCCGCGTGTGTTCGCTGAGAACTATCTCCTCAGAGTGTGTGTGTGAGTGGGTTCGTAAACGTTCAGGGCAAACTCAAAACAAACAGGGAAATCTGTGTACGAACATGTTTGTGAACTTTCAATACCAATTTGAACGAACCAAGCCAGGGGCCTTTTCACAAACGGGACCCCTGTCTTGTCCCCGCTATGTATTGTAGCATTTTAAATGACGTATAAAGCAATTTACTGCGTTGGTGCAGTAAATTGCAGGGGATCAGATCAAACTTGGACTTCATTTCAATTATTGATAGACATTAATGAAAAGTTAATACGAGAACAGTCAATTTGTTTTATGCTATTTTGAGAAAGTAGTCCTAGAAGTAATCATCTACTCTTTTTAAAAGTACCTGTAATCTGATTCCACTATTTGAGTTCCTAACTCTATGTGTGTGTGTGTGTGTTCGCAAGGGTTCATGTCAAACTCAAAGGAAACTGGTTTATAATGCGAACGTTCAACCGAACGCCAATTTGAACGCATACCCCTGGTGTGGACACGGGGTCTTTTCACACACGTGACCCCTGACCTGTCCCCACTGTGTACTGTAGCAGCTAGCCCCCAGCCCCCCCAACCAGAGGCGGCAGGTGACACCCGTCATGTCCAAGCCCGTGATGCTGCCCCAGCAGACGCAGGCTCCACGGCCGGACACCCACAGGCCACCCCTGCGCTCAGATGGCCTGGTGAGGAACGGACAATAGTGTGTGTTGTTGCTGCCTGGCTCAAGGGCCGTAACCTAAATGAACACAAACCCTAAACTACCTAACAGAACAACATGGCTCTGGGTTAACTGTTTGGCAGGTAAAGCAGAAAATAGGACCACGGTACTGTGTGTGCACACAAACCACCGTATTTGGCGTTACGAATAGTCTACTCCCATAGAGCGGTCTATATACACTGAACAACAACACACATTTGTTTATGCCCCCATTCATCATGAGCTGAACTCAAAGATATAATACTTTCTCTATGTACACAAAAGGCCTATTTCTCTCCAATATTGATCACAAATCTGTCTAAATATGTGTTAGTGAGCACTTCTCCTTTGCTGAGATAATCCATCCACCTCACAGGTGCAGATCATGTGCCAGGTGTGCCTTAGGATGGCCATAATAATAAAGTATTAGATCTTTGAGTTCAGCTCATGATGAATGGGGGCAAAATCTAATGACTGTCACCTATATGTAATATTTCTGAACTTACTCATGTAGTATGTGGCAGTTGTTCAGCTCTCTTTCACAAAGTTTTACAATAATGATTAAGCTTTAATGATCCCCCACAGAGGATAAACAGAAATAGGACAGAACATATAAATGCCACCATTGGAACATGTGCTGTACACACAACACATAACTCAGCATGTAAACAGAATCAGCGAGCTCACCGCGGATCTGTATGGTGTTACAGCACACAAGCATTTGGCTGCACGTGGAGGTCTGACAATCTTGGTGTCTGTCTCACTGACTAAATCAGTCCTTCCTCTCTGAGAGAAGCTAGGGTGGTATACCTGGGGTTCACAAACCTTTCAGCCCGCGACCCCCAAAATACATACCACTAACAGGCTAAAATATGCTATTTCTAATCATTTTAAAATGTTATTCCTTTCTGAAATCCACCTTGTGACTGCCTCCAACGTGTCTTGCGACCCCCACTTTAAGAACCATTGACGTATACGGTGATGTATTGGCTAGTCCTTCATCGTTTATGTTGGAGTTTCTCTCTGTCTGGGCCCCGGAACATTCTGCTGCTCCTCAGACAGCTGGTCTCTGCTTATTAGATTGCACTGGGGAGGTAGTCCTTCTCATACCTGCCACAAATGACCTCGGATGAAATACTGTGTGGGCGACTACAGTACTGTATACGCTAAGACTACTGATTTGACATCTATGTCTTCAAATGTCAGGAAAAATAGAGGCATGCTTTAATAAAATTAATGTTGAACGAGCCATTACCGGAAGTCAGTTTTACTGTAATTGAGGATGCTGGTCAATGTTTTGTTCTGTGTGTAAATATAGAAGGGGTGTTTATCGTTTATGCTTTTTAAACGCTCCATACCGCTCACTAATAGCCGCTAATCTCTTGTAGCCTCCAGAGATGCTTAAGCGGATGGTGCCGTACAACGCGTCCTTTAAATCCACCAACAAGAGACAAGTAAACCGGCCTTCCCCCTTGGTTGGTACCCCTCTGGTTGACCCCCGCCACCCCCGCCTCCCAGAGTGCTTTCTGAACCTTTCCCGATGTTCTCTTTCTCCCTGGTGGCTGAATGGAGTGTGTGTGTGTGTGTGTGTGTAGTGTTGTGTTGTGTTGGCTTTACACAGTGCATGACGGACATTTGCTGTGAGCCCGTGGCTGTTGTTGCCGTGGCACCGCACATTAAACACCCCCACAACGCTACTCACTGTATATCCTGGCATACTGCTTTAAACTGTGTTCTTGAGAAATCAGAATGTAGATCTCACTTCAGAATACAAATGAGATGCAAATGAGATGCGTCTGTGCTGTACGTAGTGTCTGTCTGAACAGGAAAGTAGTCTTGTAGTCATTGTCTTCTATCTATGGAGGGTCGTCTGGTTTGTTTCTAAGCTGGTTTGTTTCTAAGATGGTTTGTTTCTAAGCTGGTTTGTTTCTAAGATGGTTTGTTTCTAAGCTGGTTTGTTTCTAAGATGGTTTGTTTCTAAGCTGGTTTGTTTCTAAGCTGGTTTGTTTCTAAGATGGTTTGTTTCTAAGATGGTTTGTTTCTAAGATGGTTTGTTTCTAAACTGGTTTATTTCTAAGATGGTTTGTTTCTAAGCTGAGCTGCAACATTATCAGATGTTGTGAATTAGTTTCCTGTTTCCAGTTATTCATTTTCATTCTAATATTTGCTTTTCTATTAGCGTCAGAAAAGGTTATCAGCTCTTAATAGAATTGGTTGTCAAAGGAAATCTTGCTGCCATACACCAAGCGCCCCGTTACATACAGTAGCATTGTGACTTCTGACATGACAACTAATGGTTCATGGTGACATACTGTAATGCCTGCTGCCTGCATGTTTCATTGAGTCTTTCCTGGTAAACATGATAATGTATTGAACTGTTTTACTTAACTGCTGACTCTTTTGCAGGGATTTCAGAAATATGAGGAGGACTTTGATCCCTACTCAATGGTATTGTATGCCTGCGGTCAGGAAAAGATTAGTGGGGGAAACAGCGGAGGCTTATTCACCTTAAGTCCACAGTGTCTAATGCTAATTGACATTGTTATGTATGTGCATATACTTTATAATAACATTCTAGGTACGACACTGCTCAAATGTATAGTAAAGTAAAATACTACTTATTTGAATTTATTTGTTTTAACCAAAACACATTTAATATTCTTAAAAGAAACCATAATTTGACACTTTATTGTAGTCATTCATTTATTATATTGAGACTGCGGGGCTTTTAGCTGCTGTTTGCCCCCATTTTGACAATATGTCACTTCTTAACAGTTCTCCACAGAGCAGATTGCCGGAAGAGATGTGAGACTGCTGCGAATCAAAAAGGTATCTCACTCAAGCTAGCTATCCATTAGAGCGGCTGCAGTTTATGGAAAGCCTTCTGTAAAGGCTTCTTGAAGTAAAGTGCATGACCTTTTCTGATTAAGATAAGAAAAATGCTTTTTTTAAATGGTACTTTTACAGGAGTAATCATTTGCACTGTATCTACATTAAGGAATGTGTGCAATTCTAGTCAACTAGGCTGAAGTACATTTAAAAGCATCTACTTTTATACGTGTACCAAAATGCAAATGGTGCTTTTCAACAGCATTTCACAAAAATAAACCTTTGCCCTTTTACTTGAATAAGGAATGTGTGTAATTTTACAGTATCACCTTTGTTTACCATACATACCCCTACAAGAATAAACTGTATGTGTGTAACGGTGCCCCCCCCGGTGCCTCGCCAGTGACTGAGATCCGGGTTTTAGTCCGGCATACGTCAGCCTTTTTGAGGTTGGTGTGATGGAACCCTGCTCTCACAGATTACAGCGCGAACACCTTAGCAAGGGAGGCTAAAGCTAGCATCCCTCACTAGAGCGCTCTTGAGGTGTGGGAGAGAGAGGTTTACTTGACGTACTACATAGCGCCACCTGCTGGCCATTGTTACAGTAGGAACACCTTAGCAAGGGAGGCTAAAGCTAGCATCCCTCACTAGAGCGCTCTTGAGGTGTGGGAGAGCGAGGTTAACTTGACGTACTACACAGCGCAACCTGCTGGCCATCCTTACCGTAGGAACAAGTGGCGTTCAATGTGTTGTTCTGTATTGTTGTTAAGGCGGAGAAGCTCAACGTGGCTCTGGAGGGGGGTGTGGACTCTCCTCTGGGGAAGTTGGTGGTCTCTGCCGTGTACGAGGGCGGCGCTGCCGACATGCACGGTGAGTCACGCTCTCAGGTCGTTTACCGTGCCGCGTTTTGCTCTTTTAAAAGATACACCTCTAGATGTAGGGTTGTTTATGTGCTCTCCTCCTCTACAGCTATTAAAGCATGTTGTTATTCAACCACAGATATTATATTGGTGTTGTTATTTGACACTACTGTCTTAAATATACATGTTCTATTGGCTTTTATTGTTTCGTTGACACACTGGTTGATTGCATTTGGTTTCATTAGTCGAATCTACTATTGCACCGTTTGCCTATTATTGGTTTTGAACCTGCACACACACGTACTGTGAATGATTGTAATATGATGGTGTAGTGTGATGCAGGGGCCTGAAGCCACATTCATCTATGGGACAATAAAGTTTACTTTTAGCACACACACTGCATACCACACCTTTGTGGACAGTTGTGTTCCACATGAACAAGAGTTTTAAGAGTTTTAAGCCCCTACTGTTATAACACAATCGAGGATTGCATCTTTAATGTTCTGGCGAGCTAAATTAATACACACGCAGCTCATAGCCGCTTTCTTCTGTTTGTCGTTGTTATTGACAGTGTGTATATATGAAGAAGAAGTCCATCTGTTTCGTTTTTTTATTGGCAATATTTAAATTATTTGTTACATTTTTGGAAGATATTACTTTTTATTCAGTGACACGCAGCTTTTTCATTGTAATAAAGGTGAAAAAAGTGAATCCAAATGTGGAAAGCTAATAAATATGGCTGTTTTAGGTTACTAATTGCTACTATTTTTTCAGATGGACTTAGCGGTTTCTGCATCTGAACTCTTCACATATACACGCATCAAATATGGAATGCAGCCCTTTCTCGTACCCACTGCTGCTGTGTTGTGATATGTAGACACAGGATGTTTATTATTTGAAGCAACATGAAATATGGCCCTCTCGCTCGACTGCCTTATGACAGCCTCTGCTGCTTTCATTTAATAAGCATTTCATTTTGCGTATGTGTGAGTAAAGAGACACATTTTTCTAGCAATTTGTACTGAACCATAAATCATGTCTCTGCCACTGGCAGGCCTTTTATCCAACTGCATGTCTTTTGCAATATTTCTTACTGAAAAATAGATTGTAAATAAATAAGAGTACACGCCTGTAAATATATTAGACCAATAACGTGTTTGCTGTGACATATTATTGACATATAAATAAGCATTTGTTATGTCAGGTTCATGGTGTGTATGTATTGCAGCTTGATACCTTAGTGTGTGTGTGTGTGCACGCGCACATGTGCACTACACCTGCGCGTATATGTAGTCTTTGCTCACGCACAGTTCCCCTAGACAGTGGGGTGCCTGTACGAGAACACAGACTGTAATGGCTCTGTTCTTACTGCAGGGGGCATCGTGCCCGGCGATGAGGTCATGGCGGTGAATGGAAAGATCCTGATCGACGCTACGCTGACCGAGGGCCAGAACGCCCTGGCTAGAGCGTGGAACAGTGGAGGGGTGAGCACACAAGACTCACCGCGCTCGCATGCAACAGAATAGCCTGGCTACAACACACATTTGCTCTCAGCTAAATAGTTTTTGCTGAGATTACAGTCTGGAATCCCTGAACACATTAGCGTTTTCACATCAGCCAATCTGCTGGCGGACCAATCAGGGTGTGGGTAGTGAGATGGCGTTGAAGTCGTTGAAGCATGTTTCTAAATGGTGGGAAAGCAAGATGAAGAGATACAAACACCTGTAGCACAAGGGCAGATTGGTTAAACGCTGCCCAATAGTTTCATAAGTAACCAGAGGTCTGTGCCCATTAGAAGGCAACGACACTTCGCAATGGAGCGTTGCCAGGCATGGGAGGGTTTACGTTTTCTCGAGACTGACTGACCCTGCCTTTGATTTGAGCTTGGAGTTAGCAAGCATTCTCGTGAGTTGATTTGGGTGGAGGCCTCAGCTAAATAAACTCATTGTAATTGATCCTGATGGAAGGTGTTATTGATATCTCACATCATGAGTCGTAAGAAACCCTTGATGCTTTCAGAGGCAACAGACACTTTATAGATGAATCTGGTGTGAAATAGACTAACAAAGTCCCTTGTTTATTTCTTCAGGACTGGATCGACTTGGTGATAGCAGTGTCCCCTCCAAAAGATTATGAAGATGAGGTGTAAGTAAACTGTTTATTACCATTCGCACATCCAGTTCGCAAGCAGCCTATAGCAGCGTTTCCCAACCCTGGTCCTGGAGTCCCGCTGTTTTGCATGTTCTAGATTCTTCATGTATTTGCATACATAAAAAGACCAAATTTGTGGATGTCCCCCTGCTCCAACAAACCTGATTCAAACAAATATGTTGTTAGTATCCTGATAACGACCCATTCAGGTGTGTTGGAGCAGAGCAACATCTAACATGCAGCACAGAGTGTCCGTAGGGTGAGGGTCGTGAAACCCTGGCCTATAGTAGCTGTGTTTACATGGACCCTATTATTCCGATGGGAATCTGGTTAAAAGTTCAACCTGAAAAAAAAAGCTCTATATATGTAAACACCACGATCGGAAGAGAAACGGCCAACCTGATCGAAATTTTATTCTGAAGCAGAGAGGTAGTGTAACCCGTTCTATGACCCGATTGAAAGAAGAGTTCTACCATGTAAACGATTAATCCCAATTACTTCCTGGTTGCGTTCTCATGCGCAAGTCTTACGTCTTGTGTGATACCGGTAAACTATTCTGCACAGCCACTGTACAAAGCATGTATTATAAGAACAGGACAAAATCTGGACAAATCAACTGCGACACGTGCAAATAAGTCAATGGGAGTTAGTACCAGTGACATCATCTGGAGCCATACTGTACATTTCTCCACCCGTCACACAAATAGCCTCCCTCTCCGTCGTACCTACAACTAGATAATGTGTGCATGTTAAACATAAATTACGATAAGTTGCGACGGCGTACCAGACACGATTAGGTGACATCCTATATAAACAGGTGCCCCGAAACCGTCAACCAGAAAGATTCCATTCGGAAAGACAAAACAGTGTCCATGTAAACCCTGCTAGTGTGGAGTATTTAATCTACAGTGTTAACGACTTTGTGTCCAGCCCTGAGTCAGCATCAGTCAGTCCCACTGTGAACAGAAAGGTGTTTGAAGGCAGTGCGCCAGTCTACAGACATGGCTACCTACTGCAATTTTAGCCCAACAAACCTGGTAACACATTTGGTAGCATTTAACAAGTGGACCCCCTTCTCTCGGTCGCACGTCTGAGAGGGGGGAGCTTGGTGTGCTGTGTCCTTCCAAAGTCCTTATAGGCAAGTCTGGCCACTCGTCAGCCATCTTGGTAAGGTCAAAGTCTTTATAGGCAGGTCTGGCCATCTGATAAAAACACTCTGGCTCCAAAATAAGGTTTAAAAAGCCTTGTTTCCCCACAGGTTAAACTTATAATACACATGCGCGACTGTTGGCTTGCATCAGTGCAACCACGTAACTTGTTGTCCGCCATTTTAAAGTAGATGGTTGGTTCTTTTCCTCCAACTGCCATATTTGCCGTTACGGACATCTCCCACAGAGTTCCATTTAGAATCCTCTAAGCAGCCTGCCTCTTCTATAATGTCTCTGGTCCTTCTCTGTGTTCTTCAGCACATGTGACACTCTCTCTGTCAATCAGAAAGACAGGCTTGTTACACTTTGGTCACTCTTTTTTGGGATGTGGACAAAAAGTACATGTTTGCCATGTAGAGCCATTTTCAGACATGACGATCTTTCTCAAAATGGATATTTTGTCAATATTAACACAAGCATGCGTCTCATTACAGTTCAGTCCTGAGGGGGCACACTATGACATTGAAGGGAGAGACGGGTGTCTTTGTTTAAATGTAGCTCAAATATCAACAAGCTTTCTCAGGGATAGCTGACTCCACCTTTAAAGGCCATGCTTTAGAAGCACTGGCACAGCCACCTTGCTGGAGGACTGTACAGTATATCTGCCAGAGGTTGGCCCATGGGAGCCATATAATAAGCACACACACGTTTATAGATGACCTTCTGCGGCACTGCTCTGGCCATAGGCCATAGGCCAGGGATGTCCATAAAGGCTACGTATAGCTTCCAGCCAGCCTTCCAACAGCTGTTCTGATTGATGTTGTGCCAAGGGACTGTTGCATTGCTGTCCTGTTTTGTCCTGTCCTGTATAGACCATCAGGAAAAGGGGAAGCTAAATACATTATTTCACCTCGTTACTGCGTGTGCCCATTGGCCTGCCAAGACTTAATTTGATTTCAAGTGCCCAGCAGGTTCCAGGGTCCTGTAATGGAATCACAAGGGTCTTGACTTGGCGGACAAATGTCTGTTTACACACCCCAATAAGTAGCCCCCTGAGACATACACTTGCCTGTTTATTGCCCACAGTGGCTACTCAAATCCCTTTTCCTGTGGAATATACAGCTTTTGAATAACAAGGAAACACTACTTGTTTATTAACAATGGAGCTAATTATCGTGGCTGTGACGGATAGACATTAATTTATCTCTTCTTCTCACAGGACATTCTTCTAACCACCTCATGCCAAACACGTCCACTCTTCACCAGATCGCCTCCTTGCTCTCGATCCCTTGGCCGGAGGCTAAAACAATTCTGATTATTTTACTGTTTCGTGTCGCGACCTGGACCAGCTCACGCCACACACGGCAAGCATTAATAGCCTAGCTGCAGATCCTCACTGGGGCCTCTATAAGACACTCTTCTGATGGAGTTCCCTGTCGGGACCTGGGGGTGTCTCCGTGGGAGCTGCTGTTCAGTGCGGACACCACGATATTCTTTATGTGAGCCCAGCAGGAAGTATACATGTCGTATCTGTCAATGTAAATCAATACAGCATATCTGGAATTGCCATTTGTAATAAAAGGTTTGTTCAATCGCTGAAATTGGACTGTTGTAATCCTTAGTGCTTTTATAATGCTCTTTCCTTTGTGTGCATTATAATTATTGTTATGACTTGCCAAAGATGCATTAAAAAGTGTAATGTCTGCTTTTATGCTGTGCTAACCAAATGGTCCACAGGGGGCAGTATGTACCTCATTCTTCAGTACAAGCTACGGGATTCTAATACAATGCTGAGTTCCTCTTTCCCAGCACTGAACTGGCTTTGGGTGATTTGCTATTATAAAGTAAAGAGTATTATTATGATGGCTACAACGATTAGGCCGATATTCAGAGTAGACGAGGGAGACATATGCTATAATAGCATAATAGCCAAGCCTAAACGGAGTCTATATAGAGGCAAAGCCTGCAATACCATTGTGATAAAAAAAATTGGCTACAATTTAAGAATTAAGCAATAATAATGTGAATGTTAATGGCCACCCTGTCTGATATATGATGTGAGCTGTTTAGCGTGTGCTCTTGTGACCGGTGGTGTCTATTTATGTTTGTGTGTGTGTGTGTTAAATCGTGTAGCCTGCGTTGTGTTCTGTTCAATGAAGAGTCGGGAG
>JAODLL010003005.1:0-12016 GCA_026546735.1 Forbesichthys agassizii | reverse complement strand
ATACATATTTGTGAATACTATATTCAGTTTCTGCTAATGAATCCTTCTAAATCTTACATAGTGTTCCTTTAAGTGAATCAGTGGACGGGGAAGTGATTAGGTCTGGAGAGCAATTGTCTGTTTGTATGAATGTAACAGTTTCATTATGTTTTGTCATTTAGTCTCTTTAGGACCCTCTTAAAAACAAGATGGTTCATCTCAAGAGGTTTTCCTAATAATACATTTACATAAGTACAAATATATGTGGGGAAGGGAACACGGGGGGGGGGGTATTTAAAACAGTGCAAATACAACCCAATGACACATTGAAGCCTTACATAAGCAAACTCGTTTGAAAGTATCTTATATACATGCAAAGCTAACATGAAAATAGCTTTCCACCACTGCAAATATAATGAATAACGGCCTTCATGATAAGGGAAATGCTGCCGGGACTACAATGTTGACACATCTACCATATTTTACTGGAAGCAGGGTGCCAGCTGTGATCTGTTTTTTTCTTGGCATGATATGTGACTGACAACCCGTATGAGTACAATGCTTAGACATGGTACTAAACAGACAGGAAGACAAAAAAAATACCATAACATAACAAATAGAGGGAAGAACTTGGCTTTCCAATGCCATGTTTGCAAATGTTTGTTTATTAAGGATTAGAACTTTATATATTCAGTTGCTCTTGTGTGAAATAATTACTTAAAAGTAATGGTAGAGTTAGAGTAATGATGATGCAATCCATTCATTTTCAACCTGAAACTCCATGTGTGACTCCGTGTATAAATAAAATGTTAACCAGATTTCAATGGCTAAAACACACTTACATACACATAATTAATACTTTTAGTGAAAGGGTTCTTATTTTTAAATGAAAACATACTCATTACAGTTAGCATAAGCCATATTCCTGTAATTTATTTTTTGCTCTCACAACTTTGTTTAACAAAAAACAGGCACACACAAAGTCATTATGACACAAGCAGCCTGGTGCCAAAATATTTTATGCAAAGTTATTTTAAAAGGTCATTTGAAAGGTAAGCAGGAAATACTAAGATAGGAGCTTATAATGCACATCTCACTGTAACAGATGCGATCCAAATGTAGCATAATACCTCTTGGTGCAGCATTACAAAATATAATCGTAAACTGATGTGTGGAAACCAAGACGTCACTTTACATTGTGTCTCTGACCTAGACACAGTACAGTTGAATTAGACTATGGTAACATGCTGACACCCAGTGGAGTAAAGGAAATCACTCAATGGGTCAATAACAGCTACAGTAAACTTGCTAAAGGTACATCAGTCAAGTATGAAGCATAAACTATAGGCATATGCACTTAGACCAACACCCTGTAAAAGCATGAATACCATGTTAACATTATTGTAGAACAATAACTAACATTATGAACAAAAACTATCAGTCTTTGTACACATAATAATACCATGTAGGGCCTTTAGTTTCTTTCCTTCGTTGCAGTCTACATTTTTATTGCAGCACGAAGAAGGCACTATTACTATTATTATTTAAAGTTAGGCCGTTCACTATAGTGCACAAGCCTGGAGCCAACATATCCTTTATAAAGAGGTTGTTTTGATTACTACAGAGGATCACAGAGAGATAATTTACCGTGCCATCATTTTATATTAGACTGCACAGCACAGAAAATGTAAGAAATAAAAAATAAAAAAAGACAAAGAGAAAGAAATAAAATGTTTTTAGCCAATACCTGTAGCTTCTTACCCACAATGACATTCTTAGCTACAGTAATACACAGTTGTTACATTCTGAATTCATGGGGCAGTGTATTTTGGCAATATTGCTTATGGGGCTTATGGGGGAAAAACTACTGAGAAAAGACCTTAGACATGGTCAGGTCCATTCATATTAATTGTAATTGGGGAAATACATGAAGATGAAAGAAAAAGGTGAATAAACTAGGAAGACATGTTCTTCACTTGTTTGTGTATACATGTGAACTATCATCATATCATCATATTTACATTTGCTTTTTAAATGAAGGAATATTTTGATAACATAAATGCATTCTGTGTATTTGATAATCAAGCTTCTTTTAATACATGCTGTGCGATGAAAGGCTCTAATTAACTTTTGAAGTGGCTCAGCTCAAAAGAGAAAACACAACTTGTTCACGTCCCTTCAGGAATTTAGTCTCCACTTTGCTTATGAGGGCACTCAATGCATGCCAACAAGAAGCCAACGTGATGCATGTGATGAGGTGTTCCAACAGGATAGTGGTGTATACCGTGGACTAGATATATAGAAGACAAAATTGCTACATCAGATATGTGAAATGAGAAAACTGGAAAAGTCCTCATTAGCTGTGTAACAGGTTCCTCTGGAAGGTGACAGGTGTCTAAGAGGGAGATTCATTTCAGATTCCTTATATCTATTACCTCTGTTGCTAGAGGACCTATCATAAAATACACAATTCACATTCCAAACACCTTGAATCTCCATACTGTATGAATGTACATTTTTTTAAATAGTCACTTTTATCTGTAAGGTATATCAAATTGCTGTCGGATTAAGAAATTATCCTAATAGTATCTAGGATTAATTCCTCTTTCATTAGTCTAAAACTAGCATCTTATTCAGCGTGATGATATTGACAAGAAAGCAATGACCTATAACAAACTCATTAATCACGTTGTATGATATGTAGCTATATTTAGTATATTTATAGACTAGTTTACTAGTTTATAGACTAGTAATAAAAACCATTGCCTATATATTTCAGACCAGGACTAGATTTATTTATACTGTGCAACATTCTCTCAGCATACCTAATTACTCAGATTGATATACTGAAGAAGCACAGAAAATTTATTTTAAGACACATACACTGCCTATGGGGGTTAGTTTAGAAAAAAACGAAAGAAGGGTGGACCTACCTCTAACTGAAGTATACTTGGATTATTTAATAAATGATCATTACTGAGACACATTGGTAAAAATTACTGCACTCTGTCAAGAGGCAAGGGCACAACCTACAGTGCTGGAGAAATTGCTTGGCTCTATCCTTGGTGTTTTCCGAGCTGGACAGGATTGAATTATTACGTTTCATAAAAATTTAATGGGATTTCGACAGACCTAATGTATGGAGGGTAAGATAGCCAAGCCCTGATGCTATGCCCCAGTCAGTCCTCCCCAGCTCACTCAAGATACTGCCATGAAGACAACTGACTGTACACAATCTTTATTATGGTTGGATTTTGATTCCATGGCTGTGGCATAACAAATCATGTTGGAAATCACAACTGGCCTAGTAAAGCACACTCAAGTACAAAACATCCACTGTCAAAGCATCTTCGTGAGCATGGCCGCCCTTGGCATATATCTCCATTATCCTTTGCACAATTCAGCGCTGAGCATAGCGAGTTTAAAACCAGTTGCTGAGTGTTTCCAATCATCAGTGACTCAGCCAGTTGGTTACAATTATGTTTTTACAGTCACCTTGGCAGCCAATCTGCCAAATTTGAAGTGACCTTTAATTTTGACTAGCCCAATACATTTTACTCCCAGTCGGAAGAAGGGCACCAATTGCAATCCACCCTACACTACACAAGTCAGATGCTTAAAACTGATGTACGGCTTGGATAGCATTGTTCCGTTGGATTTCCATGGCAGGGTCACGTAGCAAAACAACACCTGTTCGCAGTTTGATTCAATTGGCTCTGTCAGACATCCTTGAAATAGATTCTAATTGCACATAATTATGTGCACACGGTATAAATATTTTTCCATCTTTTCCCATTGTAAAAAACAAAGCATGAATCTAAGGAGAGACAGACAGACTGTCTGTCTGTCCATTCAGTTTCTTATTGAACAACACACCCACATTTTTATTCGGCGCTATGGGCACATATTTAAGCAATCAGATAGAGGAAGCAATTCACGTCATCGAGTTGGAGGCATTTTTATGTTTTAAAAAAACAAAAAACAACACAGTGCAGCCTCCTACCCAAAGTATATTCTACTGCTAGAAGGATTTACCTGGATTTCACCCAAAAAAGACCAACAACAAATTCTTCTGTCAGCAGCAAATTTATCCCAAACCCTCGACAATTTAGAGATTACACACTGGAGTACCAGAGAACTGGCTGTATGATTAAAGCTTTATGAAAGGGGTTAAAGTAAGGATAAACATCACCCATATTTACTTACAGTATACAGTCAGAAAATAATACAACTATCAAATGACAAAATCATTCTAAAGGAATTGTGCCTCATGTTGAGAGCTGAGAGAATAAACACTCTACATCAGGTTCTAGTTTAGATGGGAAGTGAAAGCAAAGGGTACAGTACTTCAGATGACAAACGATGATCACAAACACCAACTGAAGGCATCATTTGTCCTTTATAGGCATGTGCTCTCCTATTATTTTATGTTTTTAGATATTGGTCAGATTGACAAATCAGGCTGTATAAAACTGCTCCCTCAAAATGTTGAGTTATTTGTTAGCTATATTCACAGACACATTTGTATTCAACATTTCCATTCAAACACAAGTAGTATTGTGTTCGTAGGATTAAAATTGCTGGAAGATAAACAGCTTTCCCACCAACAGTCATGAGTACAGTAACTAGTTAATTTACCCTCTACTCGGATTTACTTTATCTAGATGGACCACTACATTAACAGTTTCTTTGTGTGGATTGAATCAATGGATTCAATATACCAGAGTGGCTAATAAAATCCTTATAGTGTGTGAAATACACAGAATGTTCTGCCTGATTGCAAGAACACAAGACAAGCAAATAGGGAGCAAGACTGCAAAATATCAAACCAGAAACACAGTACAGTAGTACACGTTTCTGGTAAATACATATTTAGAGTGCTACATTCATCATAATTGTACATACGCATACATCTATGGTATTCATGTTTCCCCAAGCATTTGCTCTCATCGAGTATACTATGGCACAATGTAATTGGAAATGTTTTCTAATGTAAGGTAGTAAAGTACAGTAGCAACAACAAATATAAAAACAACACAGCGCAGCCTCCTACCCAAAGTATATTCTACTGCTAGAAGGATTTACCTGGATTTCACACAAAAAAGGCCAATTCATTTTCCTTTTCTGTTCTTCATTTATTTCCATGTTCAGTATGGGTTGCTAGAGGTGGCCAGGTCGTAGACATATCCACTAGTGGGTCAGTGGGTAATAAAAAATAAAAAAACACGCAAACTTATGTTCCTTTTCTGTTCATAATTTCTGTTTAAGTTCAGTTCAGTTTGCTTTTACCAAGCTTACCAGACCATACCAGACAGTGAATGCGCAAAAAAATCAATGTATTAACCACGGTTAATAGCCGGGAAATCACGGTAGCTGGTAGCTAGCTGGCACCTTAGAGCACCTCTTAGTGGTTGAGTCACTGTACACTGTACTGATGATGTCTTTGTCCGGGCAGGCAGTGTCTCTTTAAAAACTCGGGTTAGTACAGACTACAAACATTGCAGGAAAAAGATAGTCAGTCCTACCACCTAAATGTGCCGTATAAAGCCAACAGAATGTGTTAAATTATTATGCAATTATACAAACTATTATACAATCCCCTATTCAATCATCATATTTTGACATTTTTGAAAAATTGCATTGCCAGTTTGTTGTTAAAGGTGCGTTCTACAGTATAATGCTAATAGGGTATGTTCACAATTCACAATAAAGCTGGCTGTATTTGGAAGTGTTATTGTGCAAGATTATACAATTCTGTATTTTAAACCTCTTTTTTGGGGCAGGGTATTTCAAATACAGTTAGTGTAATTGTATGCCAAATAACTGCAGAAATACAGTACGGTCTCTGTGGTTTAGCTGTCTCGCGTATGCAGAAAACCATTTGAAAGCTTAACTGTTTGAATGACGAGTGGCTACAGGCTATGCTAAACAAGGACAGTAAACCAAAAATACTACTTGTTCATGACATTAAGGCTGTGTATGGCTTACTCCTCTTCCCTTGGGCTTGAGATACTTTAGTAGTCAGCATCTAGAAGGCTGAAGGATGAGGCTGCAATGAAGTATGCTTGTATACAAAAACATGGATAGAGGCAGACACCTACACATTATTTGTTTTACATTTGTTAAGCCGGTATGGGGCTTTCTTCAGTTCAGCCCACATGCAAAACAAAGTTTTATCACCAGGGGATTGGCTCTAATGGAGAAGCAATGCATCTGTGTCGACTTACTACAGATGAGAAAATAGGCACCAGATCCAGACAGCAAACTGGGGCTGTCGGAAAAAGAACTAACAAGGCTTAAGATCCAGCCGAACACCAGCAATACCAGGCTGAGGGGCAACAAGATGACCACCGCCTTGTGCAAGCCTGGACACATACACACGCACACGGTTACACACACATCATGCATCTCATTGGCCTATGCACACACACGAGCGCGCGCGCACACACGCACACATATATTTTAGTCCAAGCTAAACTACTTACTGAGGAGGTGCTTTTCTACCTTTGACAGGCTGGAGGTAATGGCCACAAAGGAAGACACAAGAGAGCTGCTATTTTCTCCTGAAAGTATACATGATTTCCATACAGTATGGCCACGCATGCAGTGCACGTGCACACACGTGCACACACACACACACACACACACACACACACACACACACCCATAGTCAATACACCGAAACAACAGTCACTCATGATTAATTAAGGTAATACGTTATATAAATGACCTATCATTGTTTAGCTTAGTGTAGTTGTGCATGAACTTGTGAGCAGCCCAGCTGTAATGGAGGGGTAGAGATCAGTGTGATCTAATGTTTTGTAGAGGAGAGTGCATGCCCCACTCAGCATTCAGATGTCAGAGCAGAAGCACTGTCAGTGTTCTTACAGTTAAAAAATAGGATTTAAAAGGCAAATTGGAACACAACATTAGGCTACCATAAACCATTTAGTGACATACATTACGTTGAAACGTTGGTCTTGCATTGAAAACTAGACTGAAATTCCTCATTTATATTGTTTATTAATCACTAAACTAACAATAGCACCATACCTTGAAAAAATTACACATTCATTCACGTCAATATAGTAACATTTCATAAAGGAATCATGCCCTCAAACAGTATAGCACCCACATTATGCCATAGAGGCTATAGCCTATTGTGTAACCTTCTTCACCAGTTTATCTGGAATTATTATTGTATTTGTGTGAAAATGAAAATCTGTAATTCAACCATTTAACGTCTCGATGCACGTTTTATGAATGTTCACGTGGAAAAATATCGCAACAAGGTAATTGGGCATTTACATTAATTAGCAAGTCTAACTCCCCAGATACAGTTCAACTCATGCATTTTAAATGTACAGGGCTCACTTGACGTGACAATTAAATCTTACAATAACAACAATTATAAAATACGTTATTTCAAGGCATGCTACCAGTTTTTCGTTAACAATGATAATCCACATACCTTCATAGCTCCTCCACAGTCCAGAATGGGAGCTGAGGTCGTCTGGACTTGTGTATAGTTCGGTTATTCACATTGATGATGTACCAATAATCAGTCCCAATTGCCACGGCGAGAATGGTAAAACTAAGCAATCCCATAACACCAGCGACAGGAATTATCAATCCGTACCTCATTGTCAACAATTACTCAAACAAAATAATTTAACATACTATTGTTTAATGTGCACACAGACGCGGTTATCGAGAGTGCCAGTTGCGTAAAATCTATCCTCCGGCAGCCTAAAGCTGCATGTTGTCGTCGTAACTTATCTACAGTGCATTTCAGCATAGAAAAAAAAAAAAATTTTCACGTTGTATTTCCACTTTACAAAAAAACACACCATCCCTAACCCTAACCCTAACCCTATGATAAAGTGTCTGGCTAGTGATTGGGTGCTGGAACGCTCTGTGGGCTCAGGTTAATTAACGATATCTATTCTCGACACTTGTGCCGTTGGATTTAGGCTAGAATAGGTCACCGTCATAGGGCTAGATTGCAAACCCCTCCCTCCAATAAATATAACCTGATATGAATGTATTTGATAGTATACCATGTTTGTATCTTATAGTAGTAGTTCTCACTACATGTGGATATTTCTGGCAAATGTGTGTTTTATTTTAAATAAAGCATTCATTAACAAATGTCATACATTTTACATCAGAAACACTTCCTAATTGCATGCAGGCTTACATGGCACACATTGTCTATGCTATTTTTGAAATAATATGTGCGTGTGTGTGCGCTGTACGCGCGTATTGTTGGACAGGTATTTCTCTGGCCCATCAGCATATTGGGAACAACATACATTGGTTGTTAATTGATGGGTATCCAAATACAATGTTCCTCCAAGCGTAATCCTACAGCAATGAACATGGATTATACTGCCACCTAGTGTGAATAATAATGAAATAAAATCAAAAATCAAAGCGATAAGACATGCTTACCAATATCAACACCAATATGATAGTATAATATTTGTAATATGGCTAGCAAGTTTGTGTCCGACACACACACACACACACACACACACACACACACACACACACACACACATATATTTTAGTGTTATCCTTAGATTTAGCATTAGTTCACATGCATGAATAAGAACTAGCTTTCACAGTAATGCTATACCTAGCCTAATTTAGTTTACTCACTGTGCTATTTTGTGAGAAAGAAACAAAAACAGAATAAACAAGACTCAATATCAGCTGTCAATGTAAATATTATTACTATATAATAATGCAAATCTACGTTGTTATCTCTCATTCTATTAGGGTAAAAATTCTTGTAAAATTAAGAAATTAAAGAGAACAAGTAATCTATTAAAAATGTATGCATTATAAAGTTGGACTATTCTATAGTGTTTTATTGTTAATAACCCTATTGTTAATATATTGCTTACTCTATACTCCATTAATTGAACTGTGCACACTTCACAAGACTTAATTAGAGACATAAATGTCACTAATGCCGAATTGTGTAACTGTCTATTTCCTATGAGATGCTATTTGGGTTCTCATTCAGATTCAGTCTAACTGCATGTGGACCCTTGGGCCCCTACTCTCTAGACATTATGGGCCACTGTGAAAGATGACTACATGTAAAACTAAATATGGGTTCAGATAGGAAATACTGTGCCCAGACAAGGACCATTTCTCTGCCTCTAGCAATACACGTGTGACCATTGTCCTAACATAAAATTCACAATAAAACACCTTGCCTCCCCACTAGCAAATTATAGGAAAGCAAGACTCAAGATATTCTTTTTAAACTTAACATCACCAATCTACAAATGGGTTGTTCTGCAGGATGTGCTAACTTCATCAGAGCAGAGATAACATATGCAGTATAATCTATGAATGTTGAGTACAGGGTGGTTTAATTAAGGCCCCTAGGCAGGCAACAGTGCATGACCTTTGCTATAGTGACATATCTACCACGGCTGAAAGGGGTGTCACTTTTAAAGCAAATTAGTATAAAGTGAAGTGTCAAGGTTATAAACAAGAAACATTGTGGTGTAGCAGATATGGGAGTGTGGTCCTGCTGAACACGATCTCAACAACAACAACTCGATCAAAAGTCAATTTCTTCAATAGCTGTGTCTCTGGAAGAAATTTGTGATGTGTGTCAATGTTACAGACATTAGTATTTAGTATAATGTGTGCATTTTACCTTTAAAAGTAAAACATTTAACATGCAACATAAAAAGAAACGCTCTCTCTTACACCACCCACCCCCCCACACACACACACATAAAAATATCCTATTCCACATTTTTCCAATAAAATAGGGGAATGAACATCTTGCAGCTATTATTAAAACCAGGGTAAAGCCTATGTTTGATGAACTGTGGACATTGATCCACCTCTTCTGGTTGTCCTGGCCTCTATAAGGCCCTTAGGAGACTGTGTCCATTAGTACTCCCAGAGAGAAGATGCGTCTATAACAGTGCCATCGCACTTCACCGTGCCACCCTGGTCGGCGCGCAGGTATTTGTCATTGGAGGCTTTGATGCCGATGCGTCCATGCTCCAGAAACTCCAAGAAAAATTCCTCAGGCTTGTCTCCATCTGAGCAAATCAGGTCACTGCCTGAGACATACCAGAACTTTCCACCCACGCCTGTGAAGGGACATTAGTGGGTTATATTTTAGCTATTGCCTGTACTATACTGTGTTTCTAAAGGCACACCCTGTTTATATTATACAGTAATTCCAAACAATGTGTTGCCGTCTTTATAAAGAGGGATGAAACAAGGAACTTGGAGCACTAGGGGAGTAGAGAGGATTGTGAGTCACTCTATACACTCCAGTGGAGTTCGGGGGTCAGTTTCAAACTGACCTTTTTATAACTCTGGTTAGGTAAAGGGTAAAGTTGGTAAAGGTGCTTTTATTGTCACATACACATACATTTAACCCATCCCACAAGGGAGCAGTGGGCAGCCGCTGTGCAGCACTAGATTGGAGCCAGTGTCACTAACTAGTTGGTTTTAGATACAAGGTCAATTATGGACACATATCAACTAGTATTACATTAAACTCACACTGATTAATGTTGTCTAAACAAAAACTACTAAATATAAACCCCCACACACACAAGGACTGACTTTTGATTTGGTAAGCGCCATCATTGAAGAGCAATGAGAAAATGTCATAAACAGATCTGTTCGCATCCAGAGTGTTGGCCGTCTTGTGGTGGCACACAAAGCCATTCTCCCCCCGCAGGATCAACATGGGCCGGTTGATGAGCTTCATGATGAACAACTCATCATCACCTGCAAAGACACACACAGTTTTAGGGAAAACGGCAGGAAAACGGAATAGCCAACACCTCTGTGGCTGCTGGAGAGCACCTCTTCTGTAAGCACTCACCCACGGTATCACTGACCGCGGAGAGCTGTCCATTTTTCTTGGTGCAAACATACTTTCCGTTGGTTGCTTTAAGTGCCACCCTGGGACCTCTCCATTCAATATCAAACATAATGTTTGCCTCTCTGGAGAGAAAGACAGTGGCAAATGGGATGTTAGCAAGATGTGTGGAAAATGTCAATGAGGGGTGAGAACCAGAGGGGTGGAAGTGACATTTTTACAACTTTACAGAAATTATGTTCAGTGTTAAGTATTTTTGTTAAGTAATTTTGTTTATAATGAATAACTCCTAAATTATTGATAATTGGCATATGCCCTTTTGACAGTAGAAAGATCTCATCAAGAGCTTTAGTTTGATATATATTCCGTATATATATATATATATATATATAAATCTCTATTTCACCCAAATTGTCACTTACGCCTTTCTGGTTCTCACCCCTAGACAATATAAGTGGCTGGAGGTGCTCACTCTTGTGTGGCAGTAGACTGGATCTCTCCGTGAGTAACAAGAGTCCAATAGGATCCTCCGTTGGTCCTGAACATGCTCTTCTTGGTGTCCTTGTCAATTTCCATCTGGAAGGTCTCCATGTCGGTCTCCACATCCTGGTTGGCGGAAATACTAACCCCTGAGAATAGAGGACATGTAAGATAGCCTAACAGTGTTTGTTCTACGGTGGTTCCAATGTTTTTACACAGCAGCAAACACAATATGACACACTAGAAGAATCAAGTGCTGTTACAGCAATGCAAAGGAAAGTCCCATGTTATATATAGACTATATTGAGTTTACCTTGTGAATGGCATTTAAACATGTGGCAATTTAACAGAGCCAGTGCCAACACACATGCTTTTTATTTTGTATTAAAATACAATGCATTTGTGAGCAGACATAACAAAGCACACAAGTGCTTTAAGGTCAAATTCATGTTTTATTTTGAGGAACGTATGATGTGAGTATACGACATTTAATATAAGGTAAAAAATAAATAACTTTTTGTAAATCTTAATTTAGTTAAGAAACAATAATATGTATTAGCATGACATGTGTACTGTATCTCTTTTGTGTGATTTTGTTTTGTTTTTGTCATGGCTTGATGGCCCTGCCATGCTTCCTGGGGTTTTCCTTCACTCCCTTGTCTTGTCATTACACACACCTGG
>JAODLL010003004.1:0-12016 GCA_026546735.1 Forbesichthys agassizii | reverse complement strand
CCCCAGCATCAGGCCGGCAAGAACCTCAGAATCCAGGCCCTCCCGCGACCCCCCGTAGCGCAAAGGACCCGAGACCCTGTCTCGGGGACAGCCATGCCCTTTCCTAGGGAGAGTAGCAGAGAACCATGCAAGGAAGCTCCCCACCGCCAGGGAGAGAGAACCTGGGAGAACTAGGAATGACAGCCACCCAACCCAGCCAGACGTCACCTCCCCACCCGAGTGCGGAAGAGCCAGCGTCCCCCCGGGCCCCGTGAGACCGAGGCCAATCCCGGCCTTGGACGGTGGCCCCGCCCCCCCAGACAACCACCCCCAAGGGAGAGGGCCAAAACCCTCCTAATTAACCTTGAGTAATACATTTTTGCTGCCGAAACGACTTGTTTGTAATTTATTAAACTGTCATTCCATTGCAGCAGCTGTCCGGGTGGCTTGTCTCAGACGGTCTAGGACAGGGGTGTCAAATTCAATCTCAGAGAGGGCCAAAATTAAGAATTGGGACCATGTCTAGGGTAGAGAATAGTAAAGACCCAAGGAGCCCTCTAAAAAAAGCATTCTAAAACCATGTGGTTAACTTGACAAAATTGTCAAAACCCAGCCTCTGTATCAGATACATTTGAGAGCAAAACGCTTTGGTTTACATTGGAAATAAATAATAATAATAATAATAAACCCTAATCAGTTTCACATTAATAGAAAATACAAAAATTAGGCTACACATTTCTACACATAACGGTATTCTAGCCTAGTTATTATAAATGTTTTACATTATAATTGCCATTGTAATTTATTACCATCATTATTATTTTTACGGACAGTTTGGTTTATAGTGTTTGTAGGCAACATTTCCATGTTTTCCAGTCACCGTGAAATTAGGCAAATTTCTCTGTAATCCTCCTCCTCAAACACATCTCTTACCCAGTGAGCCTTGGTTAGTGTCAGCAGTCACATCTGGGTCAGAAATTATGTTCACGTCCTCAACTGCTGTAGGCTATCGGAGTCATACTCCCCTCGCTCAGATTCGATCGCCAGCCTTTAGCAATATAGCTTTGGAAACTTTTTTGCTATCCACGCAACTGCTATCAGTAAATAAGAAATCATGCATTTAGCTTCCCTGCATGTATTTACAATGTTCAATGTTTCATCTTCCGTGTCTTTGAAAACAATGATACAATCAAAAACGCATTCTTCGTTTCTTTCCGTCTTGAAGGGAGAAGCACGCCAACATTGCATTCGACCGGTCTCAATGAGTTAACAGGGTTTTTTGCGATACATTGTTTAACATTTAGTTTGAATTTGTTAACTAGCCAATATGGCAAGTGATCGGTGATTACATTTTGTCGGTGGAAGGTGTATCTGGACTGGCGCGGGTCGGCATGCTCGCTGTTGCAGTGCATTCTGGGACTTGTATTTTCAGCGATGTGCGATAATCATATACCGGCGGGCCAGTTATGATAGATACATAATATTTACTAGCGGGCCGGATAAAATTGTGCCGCAGGCTGGATGTGGCTCGCGTCCTTGATTCTGACACATGTGGTCTAGGAGGTGAAGATGCTGGATGTGGAGGTCCTGGGCTGGTGTGGTTACCTGTGGTCTGCGTGAGGCCGGTTGGATG
Source organism: Forbesichthys agassizii (assembly GCA_026546735.1). Classification (NCBI taxonomy): domain Eukaryota; kingdom Metazoa; phylum Chordata; class Actinopteri; order Percopsiformes; family Amblyopsidae; genus Forbesichthys; species Forbesichthys agassizii. Next base: position 10,404 of record JAODLL010003004.1, on the reverse strand, counting down.
TACTGCCGAATTTTATGAAGGCTGCTGGACGGCAGAGGACTGGACAAGAAACTCAATCACAAGCGTACCTGGATCATCTTTCAAAATATAATACTGCCCTCTCAACAGCCAGATCTTCCTACTACTCTGACATCATTAACTTATAGGAAACCCCAAATGTCTTTTTCGACAGTAAAACACCTACTTGAACTTCCTGATAACTCCCACCCTTTCCTTAAGCCTGAATTGTTCAATTAATTTATTTACTTCATCAATAAAAAAAATTCTAAACATCCACCTCCATCTACAATCACCCTCCACCCCTGCTGAGAACCCATCCTGGATGAACACATCATTGGGCTCAACCCTATGTTCTGCCTCTCTGACTTCATCCCTGCCACTGAAAAGTCCATTACTGAAATCATCATGAAATGGAAATCCTCTACCTGTCAACTTCATCCCATGCCCACTATTAATTCCTCTCTTTCCCCCGGCTTCGTGCCCACAAATGACCACCTCCGTGCAGCTAACTCCGGCCTCCTATCAATCCTTGTACTTCTAGACCTGACTGCAGCCTTTGACACCATCTCCCACCCACTCCTCCTGGAACGTCTGGCTGGCATTGATATTTCAGGAGTTTATCTATCCTGGTTCCCCTCTTATCTTTCAGACCGCCAACAATTTGTCCATCTTAAATCCCACAGATCAAGATGTGAAGCAGTCTCACTGGGTGTCCCTCAAGGGTCTGTGCTAGGTCCTCTGCTGTTCATCATATAGACACCACAACATTCGGCTTGCCACCACGTCACCTCGTTTGCTAAGATCCTCAAAACCCATCTCTTGAAAGTTGCCTATGACGTTTTACCTTGTTCAACTCACCTGACTGTTCTATTTTATTTTTTATATATTTCTCAGATCAAATGTTTATTACTATATAGTATGTACAGTATATTCCAGCACACTGTTTTATATCTATGTATTTGCAATGTAAGATGTCCTTGACTGTTTAGAAAGGTGTCCCAAATCAAATGTATTATTAATATTAACAACCTAATCATATTAGCTAGGCTACTAGCCTATCAACTCTAGCCAACATGTTAAACTTCAGAATTTTTTTAATTATAGCTATGGAATTAGGCGTTTCTAAACGTAGAAAATGTTGCTGCTTTTACCTGCATTTCTGGGCTGCAGACTGTACATCACATAAAAGAAGACACATGCATAGTAAAAGTCCCTAAAGCTTTATAGCCTGTGTCCGTCTGTGAATCTAGCCTACTATGCTACGGTAGCCTACACATCCAGTCCAACACAGCAAAGTAATGTAATTTAATCTCACTACAGTTTGAAATGGAACAATTTTCGATAGGCTACTGCAATACCTGATTAAATTAGTATTGGCTTCAAAAACACAATAAAATAATTTGCTCACCGCATGTAGAAGTAGACTACCTAACAATGGTAAGATAAGTGTAGGGGCCAATATGCTGCTGTATTATATTGATGTTGTATGTTTGTACACTTGGTGGTGCTGTGACTGTGTTCTGGCTTTCATGTATTAAGATAGCACGTTCACTGTTGGCCTCAGGTGTTGAACCCGGAAGGGCAAATGGTTTTTGACCGCTAAGGCGGCAGGTATGTCTTGTGTATAGGCTATATTATAGGCAATGGACAAAATGTACTGTGCTTGGAGATAAATAAAATGGATAACAAAGCAACCAAGGACGGCATGTCGGCTGGTTTCGTAATACACAACCATGCGGTAATCGTGTCAACCAGGTCAATCCTGGGTACAACATCGTAGTAGCAAGTAACATTTGGTTGGGCTTGTACAATTTAGTCAAAAACCTAGCTTGTGGAACTTCAGTAAAGGCTTCGGGATTTGGGCCGACGTCAAGATCTGTTTGGTGGCTTCTGTTTGGACTAATCATGTTAGTAACACAGAGAGCTGTCAGGCTTATTGTTTTGGAGTATGTCAAGTATGTCAAGAACGCAGGAGCAGTGACAGATGTCTCTGTGGAGCAGCGGATCACTGCACGGTGCCCAACGTCTGGAGGTATTCTAGCGCTACACTGTTTAATGGCCATTTAAATTAAATTGTGTGCACACAATTAGGGACATTAAATCCAATGCATTGGTGGCGACGCGAGTGATATGACTTTGCGTTAACTGTTTCTTGCGACGTGTATTCGATCGAACTTTTGACATTTGTATCATGGAGATGCTTGACGCGGCGTCAGTCTGCTCTATTGGGACTGGTGTGCGAACTGCTAGTAAACCAAACAGTGTGACTAGCGTTGCTTAAACACAGCCTACAAAACGGGTAGTTAAGCTCACTGCAAAAGCATTTGCTGATAAACTGGACAAGTTGCAAAACAGAAAAAAAACTAGTCTGAACAAGGCAAAAGGTATAATAAAATTAAAATAAAAAAGTTTAATGTTAAGCAATGATGTAACACAAGTAAAGCATGTTCTTAGAAATGTAATTGATGTTTGCAATGAAGCAAAATGCAAGCATTAATCTCTTTTGTCTCTACTGCCATATGACGAAAAAGAAAAACATGAGGCATGGTTTAAAGCAAATATGTTGTATAATGATGAGTAACATTTTTGATGATGTTCATCAGAATGACAGTGTTTCTAATGTTAATAACAAACGTTCAAATCAAAGCACTGCATCCTCTGCCCGCATAAAGGCTGAAGCAGGCAGAGCTGCACTGGCTGCTCGTGTTGCAGCTTTAAAAGAGAAACATTCATTGGAAAAACAGGAACAACTTCTGAAGAGGAAAAGGGAGCAACTTGATTTGGAGACTGAATTAGCTGCATCCACTGCTATGTTGGAAGTATTACAGGCCGCTGAGCACAAAGGTTCTTCTCAAGCACCATCAAATGGCATGAATTCCTATTTAGAAAAGGAAAAAGGAATCTGTCAACGTCTTAAATCTTACAGCAAAGGAATACCATCCTGAATCATGGAAATCAACAAAACAACATGACTGGATGAAGGGACCAATACCAAATAAACCACTACCACTGGACGTGCAGACAAAGGACACAGAGCAATGGTGTAGAACTGCTTCAATGCAGTTCTAATTAACGACAACAGGAAACAAATGTATTGGAAACTCAGAGCCATGTTCAATGTCAACAAACAGCTGGTCTCTTAGAGGAGGCTGAGGAAAGACACTCTATCACCAGATAAGTCAAGGTTTGTCTGGAGGCATTCTTACCATCATGCAAAGACAAAATTAGATAACAGCTCCTACAGGAACATTTTGGAAACCAATACAAGATCGCAACTGCCTATATGGAAAAGGCTTTAGCTACTATAAAATGTGAGGATATTAAATCTCTTCAAGCCTACTCTTTATTTTTGCGAGGCTGCAATAATGTAATGGAGGAGCTCCAATACATGCAGGAATTGGACTTGCCTGTAAAAATGAGGGCCATTGTTTCAAAGCTACCATTCAAAATGAGGGAGCAATGGAGGACAATAGCATATGTATTGGAAAGAAATAACAATAAAGCTCAGTTCGTTGATTTGGTCAGATTCATCGAACGTTGTGTCAATATTCTTTCTGATCCTCTGTTTGGGAATATACATTATCTGGTGTTATTGGAATAAAGACTGTTACCAGATCGACTTCACAGCCGATACACAGGGTAAGGGGAAATGTTGTTGCCACTGCCGTAACATCTACAAACGTGGCTGAGGAAGTTAACAGGCGAAGTTCAGATCTTAGGAAAACTGAAGAAGCTGGATGCCTTTGCTGTACAAATAGGCACTCATTAGAGGAGTGTAGACAATTCAAAGGAAAGACACACAAGGACAAAATTGCTTTCCTGAAGGAAATGGGAGTCTGCTTTTGCATGCTTGTGTGTTGGACACGAGTCGAAATTGCGAAAGGCGCTTGACCTGCAAAGTTTGTGGTCAAACTCATCCCACTGTACTACACATCATAGGGAAACTACAGCAGTGGTACTGGAACAGTCTAATAACCACTCTACTTCTTTCCAGACATGTGGACATACGGTGGCCGGTAATGACCGGTGTGTTCTACCCATCCTCCCTGTAAGGGTGAAATCTGTAAAGGGAAACCACATTATAACAACCTATGCCTTCTTGGATCCTGGTAGTTCTGCCACATTCTGCTCTGAGCATCTAATGCAGAAGCTGAAAATTACAGGCAGCAGATCAAAGTTCCTGTTGCGCACCATGGGCCAAGAAAGGGTTGTGCCAGCCTACTCCTTAATTGTTTGGATAGCGATAACTTTCATTGTCTTCCTGAGGTTTTCACAGAGATAACAATGCCAGTCACTATCAACAACATGGTGACACCTGAAGACTTGGATAAATGGCCATACCTGTCAAATGTGCCTATCCCACAAGTACATGCAAATGTTGACCTGTTAATTGGAGTCAATGCTCCCGAGATATTGGAACCTTGGGAAGTCATTAATGGTTGTGGGAATGGCCCGAATGCTATTAGGACAAAGTTGGGATGGGTCATTAATGGTCCACTGAATGGAAACAGTGGTACTTTACAGGACGATATTCCATTTGTAACAGTGAACAGAATATCTATTAGCAAATTGGAATTAATGCTGGTTAGTCAGTACAACAATGAGTTCAATGAAAGAACAGCGGTGGAGAAAGGAATGTCCAGAGAAGATCACAAGTTTCTGGAAACTATGGAGCAGTCAGCTGTACTTCACGAAGGGAAATATTGTTTAAAATTGCCCTTTAGGAATAAGGATGTCCATATGCCAAACAACTATGTTGTGGCTAAACAAAGGCTCCATGGTTTGAAGACATAGCTCCTTAAAAACAAAGGCATGCAACAGGAGTATGCTACATACATGGACAAACTGATAAATAAGAACTATGCAGAATGAGTACCTCAGCAACAGCTGCATTGTAGGGAGGGGACGGTATGGTATATCCCTCACCATGGTGTTTACCATCTGAGGAAAGGATCCCTGCGTGTGGTGTTTGACTGTGGAGCTACCTTTCAAGATGCATCACTGAATAACGAGCTCTTGCAGGGTCCTAACCACACCAGCTCATTGCTTGGTGTTCTTGCTCGATTCAGAGAGGAATCTGTGGCATTCATGGGTGACATTCAGGCCATGTTCCTCCAAGTGGGGGTTGCTGAAGGAGACCGGGATTTTCTTCGTTTTCTCTTGTGGCCAGGAGGAGATGTTACCAATGACCACCAGGAGTATAGAATGACACCTGTTTGGTGCAGTTTCCTCCAAGTTGTGCAAGTTATGCCCTGAGAAGAACTGCTGATGATAATCAATCTGAGTTTTTACCTGAAGTTCTTCAATATGTCAAGCAGAATTTCTATGTGGATGACTGTTTGAAGAGCTCCCCAACTGAAGCAAAGGCAATTCAGATGTTAATGGCTCTTATTGTTCTATGTGGAAAAGGGAACTTCATCTTGGAAAAATGGCTCAGCAACAGTCAAGCTGTTCTACTAGCTATTGGAGAGGAACACAGGGCCAAGGATTTACAGGAGTTGGATTTGTACAGGGACACCCTTCCTTTAGAAAGAGCTTTAGGTCTACAATGGTGTGTGGAGACCGACTCCTTCAAATTCAAGATGGAGATGAAACAACAGTCTCTCACCAGACGTGGTATGTTATCAGTTGCCAGCTCAGTATACGATCCACTGGGTTTGCTGGCACCAGTTACTTTGCTTGCTAAGATCATGCAGCAGGAGCTCTGTAGAAGAGGTTATGGATGAGATGATGTTTTATCGCATGACATTTTACTTCAATGGAAAAGGTGGTTGGGGGACTTGGACCGGTTGGCTGCATTTACTGTGAAAAGATGTATCAAGCCAGTGGACTTTGGAGAGGTCAGGCATGCCCAACTACATCATTTCGTTGATGCCAGCGAAAGTGGATATGGAACGGTAACATACATTCGACTGTTGAATCAGGACAGGCAAATTCATGTTTCCTTGCTGATTTGTAAAGCCAGAGTTACACCATTAAAGGCTGTAACCATTCCCAGACTTGAGTTGACAGCGGCTGTCCTTGCTGTCAGAGTCGACTCAGTGCTAAGGACTGAATTGCCTTTCCGATTGGAAAAATCAATATTTTGCACTGATAGCTGCAATTTTGAAGTATCTTAATAACGAGGACAGACAATTCCATATATTTGTAGCGAATAGGGTCTCCACGATCAGAGAAGCGTCTAAATCCTCACAGTGGAGACATGTCAGTTCCAAAGATAATCCAGCTGTTGATGTATCAAGAGGAATGAATGTCTGTGACTTCCTAAAAAACAGCAGGTGGCTTGATGGTCCTATGTTTTTGTGGAGGATTGAAGAGGATTGGCCTAAATCTGTGTTGGAAGTATCAATTGACTCTAATGACCAGGAAGTAAAGAAGGAGGCAACAGCCAATGCCATCAGTAAGTGTGACGTGGCTAGTCCAGCTGACCAGCTCATTGTCTACTATTCTGATTGGGGGAGGCTTAAAGTGGCAGTTGCCTGGTTCCTCAGACTAAAGACCATGTTATTGGAACAGGGTTGTTTGAGAAGAAAGATGGAAGATGGAATCAGTCAAGGCAATTTGAGGCAAGCTGCCAGACCACGAGTCCCAGTAGTGGCTAAGAGTCACGTTTTGACACTTGATGAGTTGTCAGCGGCAGAGATTGCAATCATCTGTTATTGTCAAAGACAAAGATTCAATGAGGAGATCTCTGCTCTGTCATCCAGGACAGCAGTTGTGAATCGACAGAGTTCCATGTATAAACTGGATCCAGTTTTGGAGGATGGGCTGTTGAGGGTTGGGGGACGATTGAGTAGGGGAGCAATGCCTGAGGAAACCAAACATCCACTCATCCTCTCCAAAGATCAACATGTGTCTAAACTAATTCTCAAGCATGTACATCAGAATTTGGGTCATGGTGGACGAACTCACACACTGTCAACAGTGAGGAAGAAGTTTTGGATCATAAACGCCAATTCAGCTGTCAAGAAGGTCAATGCAGAATGCAGCTTTTGTAGACATTATCATGGACGGGCACAGGAACAAAAAATGGCTGACCTTCCAAAGGTGAGAGTTATTCCAGACTTACCACAATTTACCACAAAGTAATCCACACCGGGGTGGATTACTTTGGACCAATTGAAGTAAGGAAAGGGCGGTCCACTTGTAAGCGATACGGAGCTATATTCACCTGTATGGCCTGCAGGGCCATTCATTTGGAGATGGCAGTTTCGCTGGATACAGATGCATGCATTAATGCTTTGCGACGCTTTATCAGCAGAAGAGGACAAGTGGCACACATCAGGTCAGACAATGGTACCAACTTTATTGGTGCGAAAAAGGAACTAAAGGAGGCTCTTAAGGCTTTGGATCAGGATAAAATTAAAGACTCTTGCACAGGTTGGAATTCATTGAAGTTGTAATCCACCAGCAGGTTCACACCATGGCGGTGTTTGGGAGCGACTGATCCGGCTTGTGAGGAGGGTTCTTAGCTCTGTCTTAGGCCAGCAGATGATGGGCTGCGTACAATGTTTTGTGAGGTCGAGGCCATATTGAATGATCGTCCAATTACCAAGCTCAATGATGATCCTAAGGACCTGGAACCCCTCACGCCTAATCACCTTCTGATTCTGAGAGGCAAACCTGCTTTGCCACCTGGATTATTTGAGCCACGTGATCAGTATGTCAGACGACGGTGGAGACAAGTACAATACCTCTCAGACCTTTTCTGGAAGAGGTGGGTATGGGAGTACCTACCCTTGCTCCAAGAAAAGTTTGGTCGCTGGAGATATTGTTGTAGTCATGGACTCTTCAGCTCCGCGTGGCTCCTGGCGGCTTGGCAAAGTTCTGAAGGTTTTTCTGGACAGACAGCGGTTTGTGCGTTCTGTGAGATTGCAGACCAAAACTAGTGTCATTGAACGGACAGTGTCAAAGCTTTGTTTGGTACATGGGGAGTAGACTGTAATTGGCTTTAAGTCACTTGATGTTTTCTTTTGCAGCATTTGTTCCTTTGTTTGAATTGTAATGTCTGCATGCCATTGCCAATTAGGGGGTGGTGTATAGGGGCCAAAATGCTGCTGTATTATACTGATGTTCTATGTTTGTACACTTGGTGGCGCTGTGACTGTGTTCTGGCTTTCATGTATTAAGATAGAACGTTCACTGTTGGCGTCAGGTGTTGAACCCGGAAGGGCAAATGGTTTTTGACCACCAAGGCAGCAGGTATGTCTTGTGTATAGGCTATATTATAGGCAATGGACAAAATGTATTGTACTTGGAGATAAATAAAATGGATAACAAAGCAACCAAGGACAGCATGTCGGCTGGTTTCGTAATACACAACCATGCGGTAATCGTGTCAACCAGGTCAATCCTGGGTACAACATCGTAGTAGCCAGTAACATTTGGTTGGGCTTCTACAATAAGAGTCCATCTTTTAGAGCTCTCAATCTGTGGAAATGTTTTTCCATATTGACAATAGTTGTTTTGTTTTGTTTGTTTGTTTTTTGCATATTCTTGCCAAATAATGCATAATTCTGGGTTTTATTTCACAAAACTTCCTGAAGAAATGCTAGGTGCTTCACAACGGCGTCTGTTATTATTCAGTGTTCTGTCAGATAGCAGATCTGCTGTGCTGTGCTGAATATGCTGCAGACTCAGTAGTGCTCATTGGCTCTGACTGGCTCTACGTCTGTCAGAGTAGGAAGAACTTCCAAATTTGGCCCGTACTCAGCAATAACAGCAACTATGGAGATGGCTATATCAACAATGGTGAGAGGTGATCATGAAAGGTGTTAAGGTCTGTGGATAAAATGTATGTAACACATTTAATATCAAATATTTATTAAAACATTGTAGAATGTGTAAATATTAGGTATGTAGATTTGTACACAATGTGTAATCTGTGCATTTTCTCGAGCTATTATCTACATGAGCTAATTAGATGCACTCTTAAGAGAGAGACCACCAATCAGGCCTCTATGGTAGAGTGGCCAGACAGAAGCCACTCCTCAGTAAAAGGCACATGACACCATCAAAATGTTGCCAAAGGTGCTTCAACAAGATAATTTTTTAAGGGCTTTTAAAAAAAAAAAAAGTATTTGTATAAATTATCTAAAATTTTAAACAAACTTTTTTCACTTTGTTATTATGTTGTATTAATCCATTGTGGAATAAGGCTATAACATGACAAAATGTGAAGCGCTGTAAATACTTTCCGGATGCACTATACATTCAGCAGAATATCTGTCAGAACACTGAATAATGTCGGCTGTCTATGTAAAGCGCCTATATTTTTTTGTCAAGTTTGTGAAGTAAAATACAACATTACTTATTCTTTAGCAAGAATCTGTGGGTACAAGGAAAAATGTGAAAAAACATTTGTCTATATGGGGAGAGCTTTCCACTGATAATATGAAAAAAGAACTTCTATCTTGCACTGGTACTTTTCCATGCGTGAGTAGCCTATTCTGTTTTTGAATCCAATAATAACTTGCAAACATGATATAGTATTGCAGATCAAGTATTTCACTTTAGGCATGTATGGTTTCATAAAATAAAAAAAAACATTGCTCAGAGTTGCTGAGAGAGAGACTAAATCGCTAGATTATTTAGAAATGCTTTTTTTTTTTCCAGAAACAAGACAACACTGGTAATGACACCTTACAAACCCACCTTCCCCATGCTTGGCATGAAATAAACATACAGTACATACTTTACATCAGTGTTTTCTAAGATTCAGATTCACTTCATTATCATATGCTTCCCGCAGTTGCTGTACAATATAACGCAATGACATTTGTTTTGCCATGGCTCTCTCCACCCTTAAAGTGCAACAACAGTGTAAAACATAAGGACCTAGTATAAATATACAATATAAAGTGGGTAAAGAAAAGAATCACCCCCCTGTAAAATAATCATGTTTTGTTGCTCTGCAGCCTGAAATGAAGACAGGCACAGTTTTTGTTTTATTCAGCTGTATTTACTCAGTGCAACTTATACCATCTAAGTGAAAGATATAACCAACATCTCAGAAAAAAATGTATAAATAAAAAAACATAATCACTGAGTTGGAAAAAGGATCATCCCCTTGTTTCAGTATTTTGTTGAACCACCTTTAGCTTTAATTACAGCCTTTAGTCTTTTGGAATATGTCTCTACTAACTTTGCACATCTAGACGTTGCAATATTTGACCACTCTTATTTGCAGAACTGCTCAAGTTCAGTTAAATTTGAAGGTGACCGTTTGTGGACTGCTGTCTTCAAGTCATCCATCTTCTCCCGCTTATCCAGAGTCGGGTCACGGGGGCAGCAGCTTCAGTAAGGGAACCCAAACTTCCCTTTCCCAAGCAACATCAGCAAGCTCTGACTGGGGGATCCCGAGACGTTCCCAGGCCAGTTTGGAGTTATAATCTCTCCACCTGG
>JAODLL010003002.1:0-10000 GCA_026546735.1 Forbesichthys agassizii | reverse complement strand
CTGACTTATTGATTAAAAAGAAATAAGAATAACAGATTCTAAAACTAAGCAACAAACATTTTCCCGTAGAGTACATTATAGCTTGTTACTTTGGGTCTTCTGCAGACAATGAGCATATGACACTAACCACTACCGTCTGGTGAAACATCTGTAGCAGCTTGGTGCACACACTGAGGTGTGCATGCCTGTAGGTGCGTGTACTGAATATATGTGGTGCGTGTTGCATGCTGACCAAACTAAGACACAACATGTGTGGTGCCAGGAGGGTCACAGAGCCAGTGTGCTGCAACACACCCATACAAGCTCCTCTGGGATAGGCCCAGGTGCACTTTATTAACTAATTATGGCCCTTCATCCAGTCAATAGGGAGAAACCCCTCACAGACCTGTTAAACAAGGCAGGGCTGTCACACACACACACACACACACCATCCTGAAAGATTAATTCCACCCTGCTCATCACCTGTTTGAACCGTTACCCTCCAGAAGACGCTACAGGTCCATCAAAACAAACACCACATGAACAGCTTTTACCCCTAACCCAAAGCCATCATCACAAGGAACCCTGAACTGAAAGCAAATCGGAACACATCACAACTTTAGGTACAATAATTAGATTTTATGTGCAGTATTTATGAGCACTTGAATCCCATCTGAGCACCATGTGCCTTTTAACTGCATACGCTGGCAATGGTAACAATGTTATGTTTTTATATGTAAATGGAGCTATATGTTTTATATTGAGCCTGGTCCTTGAGTGCACTTTGTTGTATGTTTGGTCCAATGACAATTAAAACATCTATCTATCTGTGTGTGTGTGTGTGTGTCCTCAGCGTCTGAAGGAGCTCCAGCAGAGGGAGTTCTCCAGAGCGGCCTCTAGGTGGCGCAGGCGGCGCATACTTGAGAGGAGCAGGAGCCGTGAGGAGCAGGGCAGGCAGGTGCACCGGTGAGGTCGCCCTTTAAAGCTGACATAAGTGATTTTTCAAGAGGGTAAAGCTGCGCTCTTTCCAGTGCAGCGTATTGGGGTGCCCCCTACAGGTAGTAAATGGTAGCGCTGCCACCCAAGCCTGCCTCATGTGTGATGTCAGTGTAATGAGTGTATTGGCCAGTGGGGGGCACTGTACTTGATGAACACCTCACTAGAGTTGGGGTAACTCCGGTCACGCCACTGGACTGTTTTATCACAGCAATGGAGGAATGCGGAACCTCAGTTAGCCGTGAATATTAGATTTCATAAATATTTATAAATATATGCATTTATTGACTACTAATTACCACAATATTGCAGTAATGTATCTGTATTTATCCATTCAAATTTCAAGCACTTCCTGGAACTGTTTAGCGTTTCCATGAACCATGTGACCATTGAGAACTTTGAACATCTGTTGGCTCTACAGTACATGGCTCTGATCACTACCTGTGTCTCACCTAGACACCAGATGAGCCTGTGTCTCATTTAGACACCAGAGTATATGTCATAAATGGAGAGCAGGATTGATTATTATCACATACCGTACATTTACTTATATAGGAAGGCTACTGACTGCAGCAATAAATAAATAATATTAATGATGATTGACATAGATTGTATTATTATTATTAATAATTATAATATTATTATTATTAATAATTATAATAATATTATTATTATATTTGTCATCAATTGAGCTGGAAGTATATATTTTATCTTTATATATTATATATCAGCTTCAGGAGAGCCCTTAATTAGCTCCATGGTTACCGAATGAGTTGTCATAGCGACTGAAGAATAACAGTTAGCCTTGAACCACGGGACTCCTCCGCATGAATGGAACTTTGCTCTGACCAATCAGATTGCTCGGTTGAAACTAAGCGTTTTATAGAAAGTTGTGCCTCCCCCCGAGATGGTGGGAGAGATGAGGCGAGCAGATTGACTCTGTTAAAGGCTTGTTTCCTTTCCTATCCTCTTCTCCTCCCCCCCACCCCCCAGTGTTGCCGGCATGGGACCCATGTTTCGGCCCACCACAGTAGCGGTGGCACCAGTGGACCAGTCCAGACCAGAGCTCACACGGCACTGGGACGCCACCCACACCAGTGAGCCTTCTCCTCTGACATGAAGTAGATGTTTGACTGACCAATCACAACGTAGAACCTCTGTCATCAGGGCTAACCTAGCTAACGTTTCACAATATACAACTGTAAATACCAGCAGAGAGCTTCACTTTATCATAAAATAATGGGACAATATACACAAATGTTTTTGTTGTTTGGTGTTTTGAGGTAGAGAGGTCATGTTTGGTGTTATGAGGTAGAGAGGTCACGTTGGTGGCCGCTGTCCTGCTGCTTCAGGGAGCTGATTGGGCAGAAGAGTCACTACGGCAACCTGCATGTGATCTACTTCCTGTTCCTGCAGGTCCAGCCGTCCGGCAGTGGAGCCTCACCACCAATGCATCCGGCACCACTATAACCCCCGGTAACACCGGTGCACTCGATCCCGTCCGCCCCACCAAGGGCTCGTCGGCTTGTGCTCGCCCTAACAGTACGGACGCCCCCGCAGTGTTGCCTGGCAACAGCGGCAGCCCGCCCAAAGCAGCGGTGGGAGGGTGGAGGCCCGGCCCCCCTGGGTGCCGGTCTGTCCCCAGCGGGCCGCGGCCCGTGTCCTTCTCCTTACCCAGAAGGGTCTGCCTGCTGCTGCACCCCTCTCCCGCCTTCACCCAGGAGGCTGTGGTGGCCACGCCCACAGAGCGCCCACAGCAACATCAACAGCACACACAACAACAACAACAACAACAACATCAACAACACGCACATCAACACGCACAGCAACAACTACAACAACAACACATACAGCAACAACAACAACAACAACACATACAGCAACAACAACAACATATACAGCAACAACAACATATACAACAACAACAACAACACATACAGCAACAACAACAACATCAACAACATATACAACAACAACAACATCTACAGCAACATCAACAACAACATATACAGCAACAACAACATCAACAACATATACAACAACAACAACAACATATACAGCAACAACATCAACAACAGCAACAACAACAAACCCCGGTGGCGAGACCACTCCACCCAGGCCTGTATGGGGGCGGAGCCAGGGACCCAGCCCTCCCGTCTGAGAATGATGATCCGGTCTACGTCACAGAGCAGCTCCCTGACCGCAGCCCCTCCCCCTGCCTTTCTCCCAGTCCCAGGGCGTTTCCGTGGCGACCCAAGGTGGCGTTCTGCCCCGTGCGGAGCCGCGACGGCGCCCGGGTGCTGCTGTGGCCCGCGGAGATGATGCGCTTCACCCGCACCGCCCCCCGCCTCTCCCACAGCGTAAACCCCCTCCTCTACGACTTCAGGGCCGCCGCGCAGGGCCGGGGAGGGGAGGAGAGGAGCGCAGAGGAGTCCGCCGACAATCGTAAGCTAGAGCCGGGTTGTCGTGGCAACACGGCAGACCCAGACGCCTCTCCGGACGATTCTCCCGCCGCCGAGCTGCAGGACAGCAGAGGCAGGAGAGGGAGAAGGAAGAGGGGGAGGAGAGGAGGAGCGAGGAGAAGCCTGAGGGGGGGGGGAGGGAGGAGGGGGAAGAGGAGGAGGGGACAGGAGGAGGCACACAGAGGACGAGGGAGGGTGAGGACGAGAGGTGGGGTCGCTCACGTAGACAGGAGAGACGGCAGAGGAGGAGAACCAGAAGAAGCAGGAGCAGCAGGAGAACCAGGAGCAGCAGGAGCAGGTCAGAGAGCAGGCAGCAGCACCCAGGAGGGAAGGGACGCGTCTCCTCACTGGACCCAGCTGTGTGTGCACCAGTCTGCCCCCCTCATGGCAGCAGCTCCAGTGTTTAGCCAGGCCCCGCAGGCAGGAAGCACACCGCCTCATTCCGCAATGTCACAGGAAGTGACATCACAGGAAATGATGTCACCGGAAGTGACATCACAGGAAATGATGTCACAGGAAGTGACATCACAGGAAATGATGTCACAGGAAGTGACATCACAGGAAATGATGTCACCGGAAGTTACATCAAATGAAATAATGTCACAGGAAGTGACATCACAGGAAGTGATATCAGAAGGGGCGTTCACCAGCAGGAAGAGGAGGAGTCAGGTGTTGTCAGGTGGAGGAGGGGCCCTGAAGAGGCCTGGGTGCAGTCTGGTAAGGGTGACCTCTGACCTCTCTGGGAATAACCCCCGTCATACCCACGCCTGCAACCACAACACTCAGCGTATCTACGGTAACCCAGGAGACACACCTACCATCCCCTGTGCTGACGCGGATCGCTACGGTAACAACTGTGCTGAGCCCTGCCAGGGCAACACACACAGGGCTGTTGTATCCCATAGCAACGCAGGTACCAGCGCTGGGGTTGCCACCGGTGTCACAGGATGCGGTCGCCATAGTAACGCCTGTGACAGACCTGGGTGCCTCCTCATCTCCCTCTACCAGGAGAGGAGAGCAGCGCTGCACCCTCCCCTACTCCCCCCTGCCCTCCCCTACGCCCCCCTCTCTCTACTCCCCTACGCCCTCCTGCCCTCCTTCTCCCCACCTGCTCCCCTCCACGCCTCCTTCTACCCCATAGTGGAGGCCCCTGCTGCCTCGTTTCCCATAGCAACGCCCTTTCACCTCGCCCAAGGTCACCCCCCCTCCCCTGTCTTTCCCGCCCCAACACTCTTGCTCTACTGAGAACAGTTACCACGGAAACACACAGCCGCACGCTTCTGTAGCTATGCTAGCAGTTACCACGGAAACACACAGCTGCACGCTAATATAGCTACGCTAGCAGTTACCACGGAAACACACAGCTGCACGCTAATATAGCTACGCTAGCAGTTACCACGGAAACACACAGCTGCATTCTTCTATAGCTACGCTAGCAGTTACCACGGAAACACACAGCTGTACGTTTCTATAACCTGCTAGCAGTTACCATGGAAACACACAGCTGCATGCTAATATAGCTACGCTAGCAGTTACCACAGAAACACACAGCTGTACTCTTATATAGCTACACTAGCAGTTACCACGTACCTGATGAAAACAAACAGCTTTAAATGTATATATCTATGATCGTAATTAGCACTGTACCTGAAATATACACAATATATCTCAATCAGCTTTAAATATAAAAGATACTTACAGAATTGTATAGTATTTAGCAGCAGGTAGGGTTACAGTAAGTACTGTATATATCAGCAGGTAGGTTTACAGTAGTACTGTTTATAGCAGCAGGTAGGGCTACAGTAGTACTGTATATATCAGCAGGTAGGTTTACAGTAGTACTGTATATATCAGCAGGTAGGGCTACAGTAATACAGTAAGTATATCAGTATTTAGGAGGTGTATACATGGTTGTTCAGCAGGAAGATAAGTTACCCCAATGAGGAGACAGCCTGTAAAGACAGGATGAATGTGGCGTGCTGCTCTGAAGAGACGATGCAGAACATCCCAGACGTGTAATTACCCTCATCAGCAGTGTTCAGGCAGAGTGAACCAGCTTCAGGTGTCTCCTCTCCACCGGGAGCACAGCTGGGCCCTGTTGAGCCCGCAGCCAATCAGGGGCCTCCCGTGTTTTGCATTATAAACCAGCGATTTGATTGCTAAGCAAGCCGGCATATTTTAGCTGTGATGTGGGGGCTTTGAAGTGCTGGCGGGGGGATCAGATATCTATCCAGCCTCTTCTCAGAGAAGGTGGGAATCCCCAGGAATCCCACTGCACTATTAGTCAGACTGGCAGAACATTTAGATAGTAGTTCCACTTCCACAGTTCTGATCTGGACACAAAACTGTAGTCAAACAACACATATCTTTTCAGACTATGGTCAGAGCTCAGATTTTAGGATATGTCCGCCACCCCTCAGAAGGCTGTATGATGCTCGTCTTTCAGCACTGTTTTATGGAATAAACAATATTAAGATTCAGTTATGGAACATATGATTTCACATCTTTACGTGCCTTTAGCCTGCTAATATTGGACGTCCATGTTCACAACGAGCGCCTTAGCTCAATCCACGTCAGGACTCCCATGAGCACCGTTGCTAAGTAATGCTATGACAGTCTGTTGTAGCTGAACCCAATGCATGCCGGTGCGTACAGGCTGAGATTAGCTCTGTGACATGTCTGCTTATAGACACACACAAACATACGGACCACATAGTGTTTCTTTGTATGAATTCAGCCTTTGTTGTTTGTGATGTTGTAAAATAGAAATGTAGAAACTGTACTTTGCTGTATTTTTATAGAACAGCCTTAGTAAAACAATGTTTTGTACTCATCATGATTTGATCCTGAAATAAAGCGGCCATTTTGATAACTGAGCTTCTTCTTATCTTATTAGTGTTGAGATAGCAAGACATGCGAGGGGGGATAAAGGGTGAGACAATGGGGGAGACATGATGACCAAAACACTCATTAAAACCTATTAAAACACTGTACTAGTCAGGTGCTTTGGAACCCAGTTGTGTGTGTGTGTGGGTGTGCATGTGCTCGTGTGCACGTGTGCATGTCTGTCCAGAGGGTTTACAGACAGCTGGGACATCATGGTCAATGATTAAAATCAAACCTCAACATGTTCTACACCTGGGGCTATGCGTGTGTGTGTGGGTGTGTGTGCATCACTTTAGCTTGGCCTGGTCATACTTGCATGTTTACAGTTTTGTTAGTTTATATTTATTTAATATTCAAATATATGTATCAACTTGGACGTGGAAAATGTCCTTAAAGAAAGTAGTACCACGTGAATATCAGCATATTTGAAGTCACAGAGAAATGCTTTAGGCATTGTTTTTCTCCTACAAACTACACAACAGTTACATCTTCTCAAATTATCCATTGCAGGTGCACACATTGTATTTTACAATTCAGAAACTAATACGTGGACATGTTTGCTACAGTTACTGCGATAACTATGGTGCAAAAAACACACCGTATCAAAAAACGGAAAGTCGCAGTCAAGTATTTTTTCTTGGATACTTTTCAAGCACAATCACAAGTCAATAACTACAACTGCTCGAATCAGCCGCTACAAAATGCAAATGAGGGGGTAGGAGGCATATTGCTCAAGGATGCTTACAGGTAGAGCAACACCGTGTTCAAACCTACAACCTTCTGGCTGGGAGACAAGAGGGGCATAAAAGCCACACCTGTGACCCCATAAAGGATCTTAATTTAAATATTAATTCTCTAAGAAAATAAAAAACAGAAAAAAGATATCGCTCATTCAGGTCTCAGCTGCTCTCCTTGGTGCGAGAATAAAATATAATCACTTCATTACTGATTAAAAGTATGAGATGTATAGAACGTTTGCTTAGTGTTTTAAAACTCATTTTCTAAAAGCTATCTTGCTTGAAATTATGCTTAATAACCTTTATAATGATTTCAGCTGACAGAAAAGGTTTTCTCATGGACTGGAAGCTAAATCATGGTTAGCTTCAACCGAGCACACACATCCTGTTTAAGTAGATTACATCATTAATTTCAGAGGGAAACAAGTTAGATTAAATGTTCTGCAGTCAACTTCATAACGTCAGGGGTTAGAGATTAATTTAGGCAGAACATTTACAGTATTTACATTAAAATACCTAAAACGCTCAAATACAATTGGGACTTTTGGGATTTTTCTCAAAGGTCTACTTAAATTGTGACACGCTGCGTGGGTACATGCGTGAGTGAATATATTATGTGCCAGAAAGCATGTCTGGCCAAAACATCGTTGAGTCACTTGATCTTTACATTTGTATGTAGCTCAAAATAGTTTTATATTGTCGTGAAAGCAGGAATTAGCTAACCTGTAAAAGATAATGAACTCATGATGAGTGTTTAATGGGCAGTACAATTACATTATAGCTACATACAGCAGGGTGTCAACTAATTCAACTAACAATGCACATTCATTCTGATCCAGCCTTCTCATTCATGAAAGCTTTTCCATTTGACCATCTGATTGTGTTTATAAGCTGGTGTCAAGCAGCAGTAATTGGACCACTGTCACACAAGTGTTCAAACAAGTGAACTTGTTTAGAAAAGGGCAGGCACCTTCAAAAATACTTGGCAGGTGATTGATTGAAACGACGGTGATATTTATTGGTTCACGCCATATCAGATGGCTGTTGTTAACGATTTACAAAACTACAAGCTTTAACATTTAATTTAAATAAATGTGTTTGTGTGGAGGTAATACAATAAGCATTCAGCATTCATTCATTAAAACTTTTCCATTCAATGGTTTTATCGGACACTTTTTATCGATGCAAACCAACACACTAATTAATGGCTGAAGCAACATGGGAGCTTTTCATGAACATCCCTGTAGTTTCATCAGGTGACCAGAGGGGTCACCAGAGTGCTCCAGCAGAGCCTCTAAAAGCTCACATGTTGTAAGTTTGGACGGCGTGCTCCATCGTGAACACGAGAGGAGCACGGAGATAAAGGAGGTGCAGAGGAGGAGCAGTAGGGAAGATGAATGCAGGAGGAGAGAGGAGGGAAAGTGTGTTAGGATGCACCACACACACACACACACACACACACACGCACACACAGACACACACACACACACACGCACACACACAGACACGCATGCACACACACAGACACACACACGCACACACGTGCACACACAGACGCACTCACACACACACACACAGACACACACACATGCACACACACACACGCACACAAAATAAATAGCTTTACTCTCGGCAGCAGACAAACTGGGTCAGACATCAAAGTAGCCACTCTAAAAGCTGTTGGAGCTACACACCACGCACGCACACACACAACCCCTCTCTCGCTTTCTCTAAATTGCTACTTGAGCTGTCTTCACACACACACACACACACACACACACTGCAGCCTGACCAAATAACAGGAATCACTGGGCTAAAAGCTGACACCCACACACACATACACAAACAAAATCAGTCACATATATGCACGAATACACACACACATTGCAGTGATGTTTGTTAGCATGCTAGTTCAATTAAAATGCTGATAACTACTTGACTGTGTGTGTGTGTGTGTGTGTTTGTGCGTGTCAAGTACAGTTTATTTCTATAGCACTTACTCACACGACAATCTCAAAGGGCACGCAAATGCATATTCTTGCTGGTTCATCTTAATGAGTTATCATATTGCATTATACCATTATAATAGTATAATACAATAGTTTTCATATTATTTATACTTGTAATATAAACACTTAATCGTACTTTTCAGTGCGAGCAATACTCACTAGTCGATATGACTTCACGGTGTTTAAGACATATCCATGGTAACAGCAAACACCAGACTTCCAAACGGCTCCGAATCACCAAATGAAGATCAGGATGGCGTCATGAGGAAAGCCAGCTCCACCAATCAGACACTGTTACACTAGTTACAGGATTGTGGGCACTGTAGTAGTTATCCGTGAACACATCATGTTTATCTTAGAACAAGGTTGATGACAATATGGACGTGTGGCTTCTAGCAGAGCACATACCATTGATTCACAACCTGGTAGCTGTCTGGCTTGGTTCCAAGCTTAGAACACTTCATGTAAGGTTTTTCCCAATAGTCAATGCAGAACATGAATGGGACCTGTACTTCCAGAACCACACTGTAATGCTCTATTCATTGGCCCTCATGGTGGAGCGTCCTTTAAAATAGGCTCCGCTGTTTTCTCTCTGTTGCTGAGTGTGTTGAGACACACCCATCTCTTCCTCTGCTTCTCTTTACTGCCTGTTTGGTTGTCTTCCTCTTCTGTATATGTGTGGTTTTTAGGTTGCTTACCATATTGCTGCCAAGATAAACGGTTATAGCATTCTGCTAAAGTTCTATATATCACCTTACAGAAATGCAATTCATCACATTCTGTAGCGAAAAAGAACATGTGTGTGTGAGCGTGTGCGGGGTGTGTGTGTGTGTGAGCGTGCGTGTGCGAGCGTGCGTGTGACGGAGATCGTCCGTCCCCCTCCGGGAATCGAACTCCGATCTCCCAGGCAGAGAGTAGACGCTCTTACAAG
>JAODLL010003001.1:0-12017 GCA_026546735.1 Forbesichthys agassizii | reverse complement strand
CCCCCCCCCCCCCCCCCCCCCCCCCCCCCCCCCCCCCCCCCCCCCCCCCCCCCCCCCCCCCCCCCCCCCCCAAAGCCCGGTAAGATCATTAGCTGTAATCACTCTGTGATCTTATCGTCTCTCTAACAACAAAATGGTTATCTTTTACCTGCAGGTGCTCCCGGCAGGTGAATCACACCGTGGAGGAGCAGGCTGTGACCACAGTCTCGTTGCTCAGACCCATGTTCGGCAAGACTGAGGTGGAGAGTCGCGTGAACATCAGCTGGGGCAGGTTCCAAACGCTGGAGTGTGTCGCTACAGCTGAGGGGGAGCAGTCATACACACTGTTCTCTATCAGCGGTGAGTGCCGTACAGTATACACACTGTACACACTCACACACGCACATATGCGCACGCACACACACATACAGTATGCACGCACGCACACACAAATATGCACGCACGCACACACAAATATGCACACACGCACACGCACACGCACGCACACGCACGCACACGCACACACACGCACGCACACGCACACGCACGCACGCGCACGCACACACACGCACACACACACATGAATTGGATGCAATGCATTGAAACTACAAGACACGATGAGTTCACGTCGGGCCAGGACGTCTCGTCGCACTTTTTGCGACTTTTTGTTTGTTAGTTGCTGTGTTGGTAACATGTTTGTAACTATAGTTTCCCGGACACAGATTCAGTCTAGTCCAAGACTTAAAGACACATTTGTTTAAAGTTAATATTAGTCTAGGACTATCGGCTTAATCCGTGAGAAACTGAGCCTATAATGTGTTTTGTGTTAATCCTCTCAATATAACTGTCATGGGACTGTAAAAACAGTAATAGCATTGTCAACAGGACAAAGACAATTAAGCACATTCAGATGTTCACCATTTAATACTTTGTTTTGTAAACAACCTCTACCAGTTATAGGTTAGCAAGGTGTATTGTACGGGTTTGTGACCATGTTGCACCTCTTAGTGACCTGCTTCTAACGTTGTGTGTCGTTTATTGGGTCGTATATACAGTCCTCTCTACAGTCCACATCATCTGCTTAGAGAAACCTTTGTTAACCAATGGAATTGATCGGGGATATTTCCCATGGACTAGGCCTATCCCATATACAAATCTTTGTGGTGACAGGCTTATAGCGGTGCAGGTTGTACAGTACTCCTGTAATCTGTTATGTAAACATTAGCAAGGGTTGATATCCTAATCATGATTGGATATCACAACATGCTGTCACTGAGAGAGCATCCAACTGATGTTTACTATGCATCATGACCACAAATCCTCCATGCTAGACCGCCGCTGCACCTGTTGGGTAAAGCTTACCAGGGAAAGTCATGGGAGAATGTGCACACTCCAGAGAGTAAGAACAGTATATGTGTGTGTGTGTATGGGAGGGGGGGACAGCAGATATGTGGGCGAACGCCACAGTGGGAGTGAGAGGGTGCGCTGCCAAACCAGGACAGGTCTACAGGAGTAACGCCATGCAGGAGAGGCGTGTGCAATGTGTGTGTGTGTGTGTGGGAAGGGAGGGGAAGGGGGGGGGGGGCTGTGCTGGGAGAGCTTCAGTCCAGGATGGTGTCGTTGAGCGGCCTATTGTATAGAGGGAGAATATTAACCGACTGGCTGGTTTACAGGGGATTAGTTCCTGCAGACTTTGCATTCTCAGTTTTGAAGTAGACTGAAAGCTCCTTATCACTAAAGAGATTATTATACCTCGATGTACAGAGGAGAAAAAAAATATGACATCAATTACAACCACACACAAAAGAACAGAACACTGACTCTATGTATAGTTAGGTAATTTAAGATATACTTCTTGATTGCATTATAGTGCCACCAACATTTTCAGACCCAGCTCATTGTTTACATTGGAAACACAACTGTACACAATTGCACGTGGCATCAGGTGGGAGGAATAGATAAGATGTGATCTAATAATTCCTGTAGGGGGAGCAGTAGAGAGAAACAGGCCACTCAGAGCTCAGGGGCGTGCACTCTGTATCAAACCAACGTTTTCAAACTGTGGAGTGTCAGTTATTAGTTAACTTATTTGCAGAGTGGAAGAAAAATCGCAGCAGAGCTTGCCAATTCAGGAGGATCTTAGCAAGATGTTGTTTATATTATTGCTTTAGGTGAATTCAGTGAAATATTATTGCTATTTGAAGTGGATAACACCAAAAACACTTCTCCCTTCAATGTCTTAGAGTGTATTCCCTCAAAAGCTCAATGGACACGCATTGCCAGGGACACAGCACTGGCTAACTGCGTCAAGATCTGCCTATTTGATTTGAATTTTGATCGACATACACAACAACTAATTATATAAATTATGACCAAGTTGGACATTAAACTTACATTGAGGAATTAAGACAGGAGTCTGGCTGTTTGCAGGTCCTGTACATTTGTTAAATATAGGCTATGGTTACTGCTTAAAAGAAATTATTTAATATTTGCGGTAGAGTTGCACCGGAATTACGGGTACAAACTTCAGAGAGACAATGCTAACAGCCAATGAAAATCATCTTCCCAACTTCCTGAATGTGTTCAGACGTTCAGCACAGCTTATGTGACATATAGTGCAAATGGATGGGAGAGGCTGAGACATTGTCGTGTGGTGCGGTCTGGTAGTCTGGTACAGAGCAGGGCTGTGTAGGAACACCAGATTATTTTTTCAGTGCGCACACAGGACTGACAGCTAGCGGAACAAAGTATATTGGATTACAACCGCTGACCTCAACTACAACCGCTGACCACAACTTTAAGGTTAGCTAACTTGTGTCCATCTCTATTGTTCTCTCTACCTTCCAGAAGAGAGGACGGTTCCCCATCAACTCTTCACGCCTTTGCTCATTGGCTCTGTGTCAGCAGCCCTCTTCCTTTGTTTCATCCTTGTTGTGCTTTGCTACAAATACATGCAGGTAGGTTCCTGTGCATAATGGTGGAAATAAGACAAGTAAGCATTCAGTTGAATCATGCACTAACTGTCATGTCCCAAGAGTTGTGAGACATGTTTCTTATTTGCATGACTTTAATAATGCTAATTGATGCATTTTGATGGGTTTACCTTCAATATAGAAACCTAGTTACCAGATTCAGTGGAAAGTAATTGAAAGTGTCCACGGAAACAACTATGTGTATATTGATCCTACTCAATTACCATATGACCACCAATGGGAGTTTCCCCGAGACAAACTGCGTTTTGGTAAATATACGTTTCTATTAATTTCCTGGTGTTGGAATGTTTACACAATATCACTGTACTCCATGACAATTATGTAAAGAGTATCATTTTGTTGTTTGTCAAGTTTTAAGCCAACCCTTTTCAACAGAAAGCAGGCATGAACCAATAGGATTTTCCTTGGTAATGGAAGCAAACAATGACATCATCTCTGCGGGCCTCAAGGCAGTTTATTATGTTTGATAGATTATCTGTGGGTGGCGGATCTGGCCATGGCATTAAGCTTTCGCCAGACATGTGGTCATCTCTGACTAACCAGTTTCACAGCTTGTTAATGAAAACCTACTCCCTTATTGCAAACATGATATTGTTGACATTTTATGGGAGTTGTTTTTAAGTAATGACCTTTAACAGGATCCTTCGTGTCCTGGTGCAAATATAGCCTTGGGGTTCAAACTGATGTCATAGTCAACCTTGGCATGGAGCCAGCATGTCACAGGGAAACAGGACGATGCAATAGCAGCACTTTTGTGTCTTCTGGTTTTCAGGAAAGATACTGGGATCCGGGGCATTTGGGAAGGTTGTGGAGGCCACTGCGTATGGACTCTCTACAGCGGATTCGGTAATGACTGTCGCTGTGAAAATGCTCAAACGTAAGCAAAAGAAACTTGAAAAGCATGCAAATTGTAAAAGTAGATGTTTTGACTAGATCTATTTGACTAGAAGACTAATTTGTGCAACAGGTGTGTGAGTGATATTATGTCTACATGGAGTTCACTGCCAAATGATTATGGAGCTTTTTTGATCATCCAGTCCAAACTATTTACTGTAAAATAGGTTATTTTGTAATAACCTATTTTATCCAGCGAAAATGAATGCTTTGAGTTCAATGTCATTCTCTTTCTCCAGCGTGTGCCCATTCCACCGAGAAAGAAGCATTGATGTCAGAGCTGAAAGTTCTCAGTTACCTCGGAAACCACATGAATATTGTCAACCTACTAGGAGCCTGTACTGTCGGTGGTAAGGAGAACTCGCCCGTCGGTTGTAGTTTGTTATCTTCATTGCCAGTTAAAAAGAACAATGGATCTGGTGTCAGAGCGTGACTTCATGAGAATTCAAAAGCCTTCCATTTAAGGAAGTGTATTTCTATGTGTAGTGCACATGCATGCAAGAAGTCGTATTAGTGTTATGTGAATCCTTAATTTAAGGGATGCTGTTTGTGTGATGTTGAAAACATGGCATTGTTATCCATAAAACCAACTTTTCCATGAGTCACCAGAAACATACCACAACTAGCAGGTCATAATCTGGCCCTGTTTCTATGTCACCACTACACTGTTCAAGCAACCTACCACCTTCAAGTTAAAAGTACCCAAAAGTATTCTTCACACAGATACTGTAGTGTACATATCCCTGCCCCAACTTGCTTTTCTCTTAAACTTCAAACTTAAGTTGTAGTTTTAAAATAACTGGTTGGCTTTGATGAGGCTGACGTGTTCCTTTGCAGGTCCCACACTGGTGATCACAGAGTACTGCTGCTTCGGCGACCTTCTCAACTTTCTGCGCAGAAAACGTGAATCCTTCATCTGCTCTAAAATGGAGGAAAGCTGCTATTACAGGAACGTCAATCAGTGGAGAGACACACCTGGGTCAGTGTGTTCCTCATACAGTATAAAGTGGAGGATATGTTACTTGCTTGTAGCCTGAACACAAAAATGAAAGACTGCGAAGGCTTAGTTTTACACTCGAACAGTTGTGCTGGCAAATAAGTTTTACACCCTGAACCCACCAGTTCTTATCTTTTTATACGAGAAAAATGGCCTCTGAAGATTGAAAACTGTTAATTAATAGTGTGAAGTGTAGTATGAGATAGCGGATAACTTCTGTTGACTAACCAGAGTGTACGTGGGAAGGTAGTGTACTGTGGCTAAGACTGCTCCTTTCCAATTCACAGTGACAGCAGGACCGGCTACATGGCTATGAGGCCTTCTGCCGCTGGCCCTCTGCCGCCTAGCTTGGCAGAGAAGAGGCGCTCGCTACACGAAGGCAAGCTACTCATTCATCACCATTTATTTATACTTTTGTCACTCTCTTCCTGGAGTTTCAATAGTAATGCGAGGTCTTCTGTCTGTTAGCCGGGCTCTACAATGACTCCGACGCCGTGAATGAAATGCTCCACGAGGATGGGCTGACACTCGACACAGAGGACCTTCTCAGCTTCTCCTATCAGGTGGCAAAGGGCATGGAGTTCCTGGCCTACAAGAATGTGAGCCTCTACTCCATCCATAATCTAAAGCGTTGGTTTTACCAAATGTAAATGATCAACGTATTTGTACGTATGACACATTTTAATTCAGTTTAACTGCAAATACTATGTAAACAACGGTGGCGATGGCTAAATTTGACATTTTTGCAGTTAAACTTAATTACAGTGTAGCGTACTGCATATTCAGAGATTTCCATTCTGCGTTTGGTCCATGTTCCATTTATGTATAAATAAATGAACCACTCAAAAATTAAACCTGGACACCCTTCAATTTGCAGCATTAAATCAAAAACACTGCTCGTTCATGCAGGGAACACTACAGGTCAGGGCAACTTGAACACTATAGCAGATATACTGTATGCAGCAGCTTCACAGCCAAGTAGTGTGACAGCTAGGCACATCTTAATTCTGCTTTACAGTATGTCATGCAGTTTCTACTTGGCAGGCAAGCAGAAGATTGCACCACTACACAACACTACACTCAAAAGGCTGAAGGCGGTATATTTAAATGGCATATATGTCTGAGTCATCACACTCTTACCCACTCCCACTCTAGCTCCGCCCCCAACTTCACCACGTAACTCTGCTTTCATGTGTCAAGTGTGAAGGTTATCCTGCTCTTAATTAAAGCTCATTTTAATTTGTAAAGGTATTGTAAGGCAGGCCATTGAGTTAACCATGTTGGTTGGTCGGTAGCGTCACAAGATAGGACGAGAAGTGTGTCATGAGATTCCTTCAGTTCATTTTTTACCTTCCCAATAAAGACAATGGGACAGTGAAGCATTTCCAACCCAGTCCCGACGAATAAGTACTTTCATTCAAAGGACAAAGCACAACAGTATTAAGTGTTTTCTGACTTTACTATAGTTTGAGTATAATATGACACCAAGTTTTCACAGCTGTTAAAACAATGTCCACCCCCTGGTTATAAGCAGATGCTGTGCTTAGCAGCACCGCACATTGTTTTATGCATTTGCGTGAAGGCATTTCTCGTCAAATAAACTGTGATTATACTTTCAGTGTATTCACAGAGACCTCGCCGCCAGAAATATCTTACTGACTCAAGGGAGAGTGGCGAAGATCTGTGATTTTGGGTTGGCACGGGACATCACCAGTGACTCCAACTATGTAGTCAAAGGAAATGTAAGTATGAAGCAACAACCATCTACTGACTTAAAGCCTTGGCATGCTTGCTGTGTTCGGAACATGGAGGTCTGCGGATTGTGTGCGACGGAAATATCATCACACTACAGTCCTTGCGGACTGTCGCCCTCCTCCGAATTTGTATGTCCGCGCATTGACTGCGTATGTGCGACAGCCTGAAACCCCCTACAGACTGCAATGGATGCCCTACTTAGGTCACAAATTAAAGTTCTAGGCATATAACAAATATTTATATTTATAGTGAAGTATGCTTGGAACAGCCCAAGTCCACGTTGCACAAGGCCTTGCATTTGGTAGTATGCCAAGGCCTTAAGTGTGTGATACTTAAGGCTTTAACATAAATACAGGAAGATCCATCTAGCCTTTTTTGCTAAACCATTTTTGCTAATAATAGATGCACGACTCTACAGATGACATCTTGGATGTGTTGTTACAATAGATTGTTACTCAATTCAGGCCTTGTTGATCCATTAGAAGTAGATGTTGGGTGTCTGATTGTACAAAAAATCTAAGCTCAGCCATCATCTTTATGTTTATGTGTTTAAACTTTCATTGTTCATTCGTTGCACATTCATGTGTTGCTGTTGTGGGGTGAAGCAATATTTAAATTACAGGATATGATCAATCAAATGCATTGTAGCATTAGTTATGTCAGGAATTCCTCAACTACAAGCACACTACATAATAATTAATACCTTTGGCTTAGTGACTTGCTTATCAGACATCAACCAGCTGAACGTCTGTTTTATGCCATAAAACAAGCTTGACCAACAATACAACACATGTTTGGAATGCTTTCAAAAACATTTCAACATTTGCTTTTCACCTAAATGTATATTAGAGGTCTGGTCATTTCCATCATTGAGCTTGATATTAAGTCTGTTCATTGAACACATTTTAGGTATCTACTAATTTGTGCATGTCCTTGCATATTTGTTAATCGAATCAAAGGCACATGATGAGTTCTGCCCTTTCTTGGTGATTATATAGAAAATTATATGTGTGAATACACTAGATATACCTACCTAATCAGTTGCTTAAAGATATTTAATAAATCACATAACCTCACACACAGCACTGGGAATGTGTAGTGGATTGAAAGCCATGTGTATACATTCCACTATAAAGAAGTCATGCTAAGCTGTTGATGTGAAAATGTTATTAGTTGATGACAGGCAGGTGTGCAGAGCAGGGGGCGGAGTGATGAAATGATTGCAGACAGGTGTGTCCGTCAGCTGAGCCAGAGAGGGAAACTATGACAACACAATAGAGAGAGAGAGAGGGGGCAGGATTCAAGAGAACACAAGGGAAACTATGGGAATAAGGCTGTAACATCCTAAGGCTAATGTACAGTGGGAATTCAGGCTTTGTTGACAAAGTTGATGTCTAAAATTGAAAATAAACACAACGTATTGTACTGATGGATCTGGCACTTTGCAGGCCCGTTTGCCGGTTAAATGGATGTCCCCAGAAAGTATCTTCGAGTGTATATACACTTTTGAAAGTGACGTGTGGTCATATGGCATCTTGCTCTGGGAAATATTCTCACTAGGTAGGTGTATTTACGTGTGTGTGTGTGTGTGTGTTTATACACGTGTACATGTGTGTGTGTGTTGAAGTGAATAAGGAAGTTACAGTTTAAACCATGTTTGACCAATACAGGAAACAGCCCATACCCCGGTATGCCTGTGGACTCTAAATTCTACAAACGAATAAAGGAAGGCTACAGAATGGATGCCCCTGAGTTTGTACCCAGTGAAATGTGAGCATTATAATCTTTGAAACAAAACAATTCAACAATTCAAATTCAAATCATAATGGAAATATTAAAAGTGTTAAAAGGTTGATGGTAGTATATTAATTAACAAATGCAAATTCAAAGCTTTTGAATTGGAGTGGTTTCTTCTAACATGCATTACTGAAATGAATCATTCTAATTGTTTTGAGTTAACTATCTACAGTATGTATACAGTCGGTAATAATGAATTGTGCGCTTTCCGTTTACAGATATCAGATTATGAAGTCTTGTTGGGATGCGGACCCTTTCAAAAGACCACCCTTCAATAAAGTTGTAGAGCGAATTGAACGACAGTTATCAGAAGCCTCAAAGCACGTAGGTTATTTGGTTTATATTAAACAAACAACACTTTTCTATTCTGGATGTTATTGTGCTTTAGCTGCAATAGACCAAAATGTTGTGAATTGTTGTGTCATGGACTTGGTAGTACCAGTAAGAGAAATTGTTTGTATATTTAGCAGACAAAAACTTGTGTCACGGGGATGGTGTTATTAAAAAAATGACACTATATTTAAACACAAAGAAAATGTTCCAAATGTCTTTCTTTTTCTCTTCATTATTTGGTATGATTATTAATAACACATTTACATCCCCCTGAAACATGTAATCATCGTTTAACTCAAAACATTTGTTAAGTCTGTTGAGTGTATGTACTTGAAGAAGGTTTAAGGATGCATTCTCATGTTTATATTTCACACTGCCGCCATATATAGTCGACTACTGCAAGCTATATGTAAGCTACACATCTTGTAAAGTTCACCAAATATCTCCTCACATTTCACTATCTTACCGCTATCTGAGCATGTTGGAAGAACAATCCAATACTTCTACACAGCCCTGGTGCCGTAAATAGGAACATAAATAAACAACACAGTGGCGAACACCGCTCACAAAGCCATAGTACTACACTTTGCTTCACAATGCATTTCGATGTGTAGAGCGCCGCCGTGGAGGTGGAGTGTTTTGATTTGAGATCAAAGTTAGCAAACGTTCTCGAGAATGACTAACCCTGCCTTTAAGTATCTCTCTCATACATATTTTTTATATTTCTCTCACACTCCGTTCTTTTTATTCTGTTTAGATATATCTGAATTTTAGCTCCAAGATTCCCAGGACAACAAGAGGACATAGAGAGCACCATGATTCTATAAACAGTTTCACCATGGTCAGCAGTCAACCCCCTTCAACCCAGCCTGTATTGGCCCATGGCGAGGACTTTCTGGAAGGATTGGCCCTCAGGGCCCACCGGGTGTAAGGACCCCTTTAATACAGCTTAGCGCCCCATGAAGTGCGATAAACCTACACAATCACACCAATTGGCCTATCCAATGCATAGTGGATATGTTGCCATTTGTTCCATCCAGAATGGCTCCTACAGTACCTTGAAAGACTATTCATTACCACCAATTAGTGCTCAGTGCTGATTACAAGGAGTAAGAACAATTGGATTTTTCATGATCTTCTCCTGTAAGGCACTGGGAATGGAGAATCTTTTATACCGTTATGAAACAACTTTCAAACAAACTGTTTTTGTGTCAGAAAATATTTATTTTAATATTTTATATTTGTATTACATTGTACAGTATGTGTTTCTGTTAAGAACCCTACTGTATGTAGCATTAGTATTACTGTATGTTGAGACATTTGCCGTTCGCAAAATGCACTTCCATACACAACTTGACGCAGCCTTTGCTGCATTTTTGTTCATGCATTCAAATCTAAATATGAATATGAAGGAAAAACTCACCGGGGCCAATTTAATTTGTAACAAGTACACAGTATGTAGGTGAATAAGCTAAGCAACCATTAGAGTTTTTTTTTCACACCATGACTTTTGAGATACTATCAGAATACTGACTGACTGTATCTTCGTCTAAATCCAGACATAAATAGAAATTGATGACCAGCTTTCTTAGAATTGATACTTGAGCTTTCATTTGTGTTCATGTGCTCATGTATTTGTGTTCATGTATATGTGTCTATACATATTATGGATGATACAGTAAAGATAGTATACTATACGTGCAGTGACACTTATTACAGCTTATCAGTTACACAGCTTTCAATGAATGTGCTGTGTGAAGTTTGATGTCTGTCTCAGAATTGTTACTAGAGCGAGAAAGCACATTCTAACAGCTGAACATGCCTTTTTAATGTGCTCATAACTGTTATTCTGTTATGTTTTACAACAGTCATGCAACAGATAGGCCTACTGCCATGTTTGTGTATTTTCTTGGCTGTTCCTCATCTTTCTGTTTGTTATGAGACAGCCAGAGGGAGAGGTGTCGTAGGTAGCCAGTTGAAAGTAAATGATTCCCGGCTACTGTTGTAGCTGAATTGTATCCTGGCCTCGGATATCAGGTCCTGCTACCCCGTAGCTCATCTCATGGTAGCTGTTTTCCCATCAGCCCGTCTTTTCTTTGTGTCCAGCTGTTTCCTCCATCAGAAGTGGGACTTCCAGCATCTTTCAGCGCACATGGATTTACTCACACTCGTATGACTTGTCACTTCCCTCTGAGTTTCTTTTATTCCTTTTGTTTTTTGAGAGCACAAGGAAAGTGTCCTATTTGTGTATGTTCGAGTGTGCGTGTGTACTTGTGTGCATGTGTGCTTGTGTGTATGTGTTTTCTCTGCTTACATGTTTGCTCACAAACATTGAGACGATATACTGTAAAGAGGTGCCACTAAGAACTGATTGACAAATATACAGTAGTTTGAAAACAATTAAAACATACGTTTTAGTTTTTTGTTGTAAATATGTACAGTATGTGTGTATATGTATTGTTTGGTCGATGCTTTATCTTAATTATGATGTGGTACTTTGATGCAAAGTGTTATTATGATGGTGTAAATACCTTTCTGCACAACTATAGGTAAACCTGTAAAAGCTGCTTGTGTTTCTGTCACCATGGTAACCTAAAAGGAAATGGACATTACATTAGGCTGATGTTTTGACATCATCTCATTGCCAATATTCCTTTGGCAATTGCCAAATAGCCTGAGTGTTTTACAAACAAGCTGTTCTTTCATGTTCATTCCTACTGTACATAGTCTAGATAGTGCAGTATCAAATATGAGATTAAACCGTTTCCAAGGCAATATATATTTACTTTGTTCTTTATGAATAATTCCGGCATATTTTTAAATGTTGATTATTTTTATTTCCTCCTGTTAAATCTCATAGGTTTGTTTGCACAGTATGGTATATGTTGCGGCATATTTCTATTGTTATTTTGTCTATATTTAATATGCATAGAAGGGGTCAGTGTAAATACAATTGTGTATATGAACATCACATTTTAATTGTTTTTACTATTAAAAAGAATTCTTTACACCACTACTGTGCTTTCACACCTAATCTGTCATAATGCATGTATGGAATGCTTTCTATGTCTCTTGCCACACATAGTGTTCTTCATATAGCTTCACAAGTAACACGCCAGCTATTAGAGTAGGTTATTTGCTTTAGTTGGCTGTCATAACAATGATTGCTACTCACTTGTTCAAACATAAAGAGGTGCATCTCAATACATTAGAATATTGTGGAAAACTTTTCAATATAATTCAAAAGTGAAACTCATATATATATATAT
>JAODLL010003000.1:0-35126 GCA_026546735.1 Forbesichthys agassizii | reverse complement strand
CTGTGTCGACATTGATCATCCGACATTACCCCCCCCCCCCCCACACACACACACACACAAACACACACACATACTGTACACACGCATCTCTACACTAATGCAACTTTAATTTGTGCAGCTGCGATGATGTCACCTATAATGGCCAGATATTAGCTGTCCCTATCCGGCGCAGCGCTTCCCTATTAGAGTGCTAAATTGTACCTCGGGGTATGTATGGCAGCCCCACCCCCCACCCCCAGGCACCAGAAGGGAGGGGTCTCGTATTTCAGTCGTGATCTCCACTTACTTGCAATTCCGTAAGGTGGGAAAAATAGGCCTGTTGAGAAACACAAACGTTTTATGTCGAGACGTTGGTGAAGGTGAGATCAAGCAAGGTGCTTACTGTAATTTAGCCAAAAATAAACCTGACACGCTGTTTAAACACAGATTTGAATGTACCTATGCCATTGTTTCCTGAGCTTCTAACACCGCCGTTTGAGGCAGTGAGCTATTGTTCTTATGCTGGCATGTGCTCCGTGGTTGGCACTGAAAACACACACAACTAGGACAGCTTGTCTCCAGAAGTGACTCCACACGTGGAGAGACCTTACGCACGGTACGGTACCGCCCGTCAGACACGGTGCGGGTGGCCGGCTTGCCGTGCCAACGCAGCCCCGTCGTTGTCCTTGAGCGCGGGGAGACTTTGTCAGGGATTACACCCCATGGAAGCCATGCGGCCCACTGTCCTCTTTCGTGTCAGCCTTTCGCTAATCCCCTCGGGAGGAGGAAGGAAGGTTGGGGGGGGGGACAGACGGACCTCTGGTGTCACACCTCTAAATAAAGCGAGTCATTCTCCCTGTCCTGTGGTTTCAGCTTAATTCAAAAGGAGAGGTAGGATGTGCCGGGGTAGCGAATTAGGTGGGAGCAGTATCGTGTTTCGCCCCGGCTTATGAATAGGTAATCAGTTGGAACAGGGGCGATGTTAAACACAAATGCGCCCGTCAGTGAAAAGGGTGCTTTCTCTTTCCCTTCCTGCACAGCAGGACACAGAGAGAGAGGCAGGGAGCATGCAGTGCTATGGAAATGATGTGTAAACACTGTGGGTTATGCCAGGGAAGCACAAACTATATATAAATATAACTATATATTGAACAAAACTTTAGTTTTTGCTTTTGTTTTCTTTGTTTTGCGTAAGTAAAATCGAACATTTATTTTTATTTTCCTCAAATTCTGTTACCAAGATACTCCATTCACCTGACAATTGTGACATATCAAGGATCTGATTAAACACCATCATCGTTGTGTGCCTGGGACTGGTCACAATAAAAGGCCACTCGAAAAGCAGTTTTATCTTGAGGAATTCTATTCTGGTTCTGCTATTACTGCTGTCAGCATGTCAATTGCGTGCTTGCTCAAAACGTGTGACAATGTGGCATTGTGTCGTGTGATAAAACGGAACATTTTGGAGTAGCCTTTCATTGTGACCAGTACAAAGTAAATACACCATATTTTATTTATAGTTTTAGTTGTACCTGGAAGCTGAAAGATTTTGAACTGTCTCAGGTCTTTGTTATTATCTAACATTGTGTCTTTGGGCTGGAGCTCTGACATCTTCATTTATTCCTGTCTTTCACTGTCCACGCACACATACAGTACTTATTCAGTGTCACATTCGCACACACACAGGTATTTTAGGTCTGCTTCTATTTTTTGTCACTTTCTCTGTCGCCATCTCGCGCTCGCTCACGCGCTTCAACCGTCGATCGAATTCTCTCTCTCCCTCACTGAAGCCCCCGTGATAAAGGCGGACAGGGGCACCCATTTGCATTTATATCACATATGTAATGTGCTCCGTGCACTCAAGGCAGAGTTGAGCGGCGTGGAATCAACATGACACTTTGGGAATCACACGGCTGTCATCTCAAGCCCCCTGGCCTCAGAGTTCTCCACACACAAACAGAGGAGACGGGTAACGCAGCAGGCCCATGGCTGGACACCACTGCTACAGTTGCATGGCCTCAGTCACTGTACCAATGTTCTTAAGCACAAACGGTACAATCAGATATTTTATTGTTGTTTTGCTTCATGTTGGAATTGTCATCATTCTGTGTTGACTGACATGAACTTGAAATACTTCAGCCATTCTTTGTAATTATTATTTATAATGCATACACACAATTAGACCTTGCCTTATGTAAATATTATATAAATTGTTCTTTACTCTGTAACGGCAATGGTGCAATGTTGTTGTAATACTATATTATACATACAATAGTGTGCTACAGTATACGTATATTCCAATTACCTGCAATATTTCATTATAGCATTTGCACAAAAAAGTCCTGTAATGGTAACATAATAAACATTTCTCAACCTTTATTTCAGTGTAATGTTTAATACAACTTTTTATATAATAAGTTAGAAAGTAACTAAATCCAAAACCTATCTGATACCCATATCTTATTCCAGTGTAAGTGTTTTAACATTCCAGAAATACATGTTTGTTTTCCAAGTGAATCTAACTAAGTATACCTGTGTTTTTATTAGAATACAGTCACCGACCGCGCCTTCCAGAATCTGGAGACATTGCTCAAGCAGTTTGGGACCAGAAATAATGTCAAGGTACTGTCTGAAACTTTACTATTAGCTGTTGTGTAAAACAAAGTACATTTGAACTACATTTAAGTTGATTAGAAAAGTACAAGTATAGTGTACTTGTTCGATAACAGGTACCCAGCATGAGGTAATTACTTAGAGAATTCGTCTGGTAGCTGTTGACCTTCAAGTGTTACAGTCGTAGGGTTGGATAGCTTCAATAAATTATACATGTGGAATTAATGTCAAAAAAGTTAACATGGCTGCCGTAGCTTCCTACGCATTCTTCACTCTGATGCAAAACAACACATTTACAAGTAAAGCTCCCACTTCGTTGTACCTGCTATTCTCAATACATCAAATGGTAATTTAGCAGCGCTCCCCTTCGAACCCAATCAGCGCAGAACAAATCTTTAAATAGATGGAGAGAGAGGGAGAGAGAGAGAGAGAGTGAGGGTGTGGAGTGATGTAGCACTAGAGGTAATATGCTCAGTGTGTGTGTGTGAGAGAGAGAGATTGAAGACACACACATGCACACACAGACAGATGGGAAAGGTATGAGTGCGAGGGTGCACACCTGTGATAATACTTAGGGTTTCTTGGCCTCCCCCCTGTGTGATGTGTTGTTATGTTAGGCTCACGCTGGAGGGCTACCACCACTCAAACACCACCGGCTACTAATTAGCCCTGCTCTATCAGCAGGGAGTGCTCTCTCTCTCTGTGTCTCTCTCTCTCTCTGTGTCTCTCTCTCTCTGTTTATCTCTCTCTCTCTGTGTCTCTCTCTCTCTCTCTCTCTCTCTCTGTTTCTCTCTCACACTCTAACTCTCTTTCTGTCTTTCTCTCTCTCTGTGTCTCTCTCTCTCTCTCTGTGTCTCTCATTGTCTCTCTCTCTGCCTCTGTGTCTCTCTGTACATCTCTGTCTCTTTGTCTCTCCCTCGTTTATTTGAGGCTCTCACTCTCAGTCTGTCTCTCTCTCTCTCTCTCACCTTACCTTCAACAGTGGCCACAAATGGCAGCATCATTAAAGGAAATGAGCTAAAACTATTTATTTCCATCCACAACGTTACCTCCTATTGATGTTTAGATCTTATTGCAATAGGTATTTAGTTTTTTTTTCTTCTTCTGTGAAGCTGCTGCCATCAAAACAAGAGATATTACCCCCTTTTCTGTTTCGCTGCTTTACAAGCAGTCAGATTTATAGATCTTAGGTATTAGCTTGTTTGTCTTTTTAGGAGACAACAATTACTAGGTACAAATTAGCAAAGGTTTGTACAAGGAAATGAAATGCGTAGATGATGAAACAGATACTGTACAGACATCACAACGAAACTTCTTGAGCAAGGTTAAATGTGTATTTACATAACATTTGGGATAATTGTGTCAGGCCAAGAACAACACGTTTTTTACGAGACTCTTGCAGTTACCAACCCCTTCCCCACCCGCACACACAGACCGAACACACTTGTTTACATTCATAATTGCCACGGTCACATGTGTAATTGTGTTTGAAGCCTAAACATAAATCCGGGGCAGAGCCGTGGTGTTATGCGAGACATGCCTCATGACACACAATCACCCACCTCATCATTAAGCTAGCCTCATGTGCTACCAATTAGAACGGTTTCCACCAGCGCTGCTTCCCTCCCTGCGCTCATACGCGGCTCACCTCTGCCCGCACAGGTGTGGTTCTACAACCAGGCGTGGCACGGCTCCGTGTCCTTTCTCAACGTGGCTAACAACGCCATCCTGAGGGGTAACCTTCCACCGGGACAGGACCCCCGTGCATACGGCATGTCCGTCACCAACCACCCCCTCAACCTGACCAAGGAGCAACTGGCCTCCGCGGCTATGTGAGTCAGGCCCTTCACACACACACACACACGTGCACACATTGAGAGAATAAATCGAGACATGCATCGCGGAGAGTCGACAGAGGAGGAATTCAGAGAGGGACGGAGAACAAACACGCAGGCTACAGGGTGAACAGACGCCATAGGAACAAGTACGAGGAGGACAGATGAGGGATTTCTGCTGGGTGGTCCGCGGGGAGCCGAGGGTGTGTCCTGTTTTCTCACCGTCCATCCATCGCAGGGCTAGAAGGAGAGCAGCCCCGCGAGAGTCTGAGATTTATGGAGTGATGCAGACACACGCATGCCGGCTGACATCGCATGAATCTGTCTACTGCCTATGTGTGTTTTTAGCTGCACGACCTGCGCCGCTCTGAAAGCAGTGCAATCAGGTCGACATCCCATAAGGTGTCTCTGCTTAGCATTTACCTCAATAGCCTTCTCTTCTATCACAGTGGAATAGATGAAGAGTTCAGATGCAAGTCCGTCTGAAAATAAAGTTGAATATCAGCTATTTAAAACATCATTATTTATAGTTCTATATTTGGGTTCACTACTTTCACCTTCATTACAATTGAAAGGTTGTTTGTCACTGAATAAAACGTAATATCTTCAGAAAAATGTAGCAATTTATTCAAATATTGGCATTTTAAAAACAACAGTTGTCAGATGGACTTAGATGTTTTTACATCTGAACTCTTCAGATATAGTACAGTATACTCTCAGCAGTGTAAGGCACTCAGGAATTGTAAGTTAAGTTACTAATTACTTTTTCTCCTTCAAAAAGTAATGATATTACTTTACTTATTACTGGGTATCAAAAGTAATTAGTTACGTTACTAGTTACATTTCTTGTCAAATAAATCTTGTTCTTGTAATGCAGTAATACAGCATTAATTGGATTAGTAATAGTAAAATGTTTACTGTTTTGTAAATAGTAATTAGTTACACTACTAGTTACTGGAAAAAAGTTATTACAGTAACTAGTTACTAGTAACTACTAGTTACTGCCCAACACTGATTCTCAGACCACATCTTATACCGAATGCTTGGCTCTACTGGGCTTTGCTGGGTTAACTGGGATTTTCAATACATTTTGTTTGAGTGACATTGGTCAAAAGTGAATAGATACTTTGGGGAAATTAAGGAATGTCTCTTTAAATGGTTGACAAAATGTGGTGACAGAAATGGCTCTTCCAAAAAATGACTTTAAAAGCTACGGTTTTCATACGAAGTCACACTCGATGATAAACAAGACACGCAATAAAGTCTCACAAGGAGAGAAAACACAAACACACGGGCTTGAAATAACAGCAGATAATGCATTTTCACCAGCGTGTGTGCTCTCCCAAACTCCATGACATTTCCATACAGTGCATGCTGCAATATATAGCATTGGCAATATCTTTAGAGGACGTGCCCTTAAATCTTCTTCAACATTTTACCTTAAAGCCTCCAGGCTAAGTTAATACTCCACAATGTTACGCACACCTCCAGGTGTCCTCACATCAGAGTGTTTTACACAGGAAATTCAAGCAGCCTCCTCTAATCATCCCACAGCAGTTTTATTCCATTGCACCCACACAAGCCCCCAGTCAGGTATTTATGTAGTGATCAGGTGCTGAAGACAGCTCTGAGTTAGTGTTAGAGAGAGAGAGAGAGGGAGGGGGATGGGGGGAGGGGGAGGGAGAGAGGGACATTTGGGAGATAACAATTCCTCTGCTGTAGATTCATAATCTTTTTTTTTTTTTTTGGTCTTTTTTTTTCTCTATTCGTACGTCCGGATGCAGACAATTTATTACCCATGATTTTCATATTAGCTCTGGGGCCTTGCTTGGAAAAGGGGGAGGAGAAAGGGTGGAGTGTCACCTCACTAATTGTTTATGGACTTTCAGACTGGGTGCTCACAATGTAAGGCTTGTTTCATACTGTAGGTGAATGGCACACTGTAGAGGTAGTGGTTATGTAGCTCTTGTTTTTATTCTGCTTGTGTCCGAGCTAATGAGGCCTTAGACCCGCAATGTCATTCTCACTCTCCCCGAAGGTTTTGAAGGTTAATAGTCTCAAAACCTCAGACTGCTGGGATCGTGGGGAAGGTCAGTACAATGTCACACCTCTTTAAGTTGTGAAAGCCATTTGTGCTATGGCTGAAGCAAAGGAGTAATTTCAGAATGTGCCTTTCTATCACGGCCATATTATGTAGAAGTGATTTCAGATGTATAGTCCAGCTAAGGTGTTGATTTGTGACAATGGGTAATGACCATAATATCTGTTGATGAGGTCATTAAAAGACAAATGCTGGTGTTGAATGGAAGATTGTCCTCATACAGTTACACTGTTGTACACAGATGTGCCTTTACAGTATGTATGTATGGGCCTTAGATTCGGTAGCCAATATCACAACGGTGGTCCTTAATATTAAACTCTGTGTTTCAGAGTAGCAGCCACAGTGCTTCACAGTGCAATGGCAACAACATACAAACATAATAAGGTGCAAAACACATTAAAGTACTCCATAGAACAATGAAATGAAATGACAAAAAGTACCATATATATATATACAGTACTACAAGGTGCCAGTCTAGTGCAAAGAATGTGAGAGAAAACAATAATGGCAATACTAATTAAAGGCTTGTTTAAAAAGATGTGACTTTAGATGCGTTGTGTCCACATATTCCAAAGTATGTATACACATACATTTAGTTTAGGTTAGATTGCTGAAAAAGAGCTCAATGTAATGTCGCAGAAAAGCTACTGTACACATGGGCAAAATATAATATAGATATGAGTGGAATGTGACAGTTGCTAAGCCTGCTGTCAAAAAAAGTGCTGTCATTTACACCCTTGCTTGTTTAGATAATAGTTTGTATAAATACTGTAGTGATGTGGTAAGGAATGTTACTGTAACTCCACAACTGGGTCTGGAATTCTTCTGCCCGACTATAAAATATCAAACAAAAATAAACGTGTACAATGGTTCTAATGTATTTCTACATGGTGGTAAATGGTTCTCTAATTTAGCATAATGGTGAATTACAGAAATAATAGCCCAAACTGTGTGCCTAGAGCTTACTAGTCATTATCTTATGTTTTCTGAGTGCGCCTAGATATCCACAGTTTAAGTTGCGTCTCACCTCAGGCCTCACTGTGAACTCTTGAGATGAAACCAGAGGCAGCCGGCCCATAAAGCCTTATGGCCTTGCCAGCGTCTATTACTGTTCCCTTATTAGTTTATTACCAGGTCACTTGTCCTTTCCTTCCCAGCAATTAGCCAGCTTGGAACATTCAAGGTTAGCTCATTAGCCATGTTGTCCCTTTAAACTATCTGCCTGCCGACCTAGAGTACTCAGCTCTTGAAACCTGTTGAAATGTGGGCCAGCACCCACTGCGGTAAATTATTTCATATTTATGTGCCCTAATTGCATCTGGTTTGTGCTGATGAATGCAACCACGTAGCCACACAGGGTATCTCATTTAATATGCTAATTACACAGCATGACTTTTTGTGAAAGATTATCGCAAGACGAGCGGGAGGTGATGATGGCGAGGGTTAATAAAATAGATCACCGTTTTATTAATTGTTAATTGAGACTTTGCAGCAAGGACATTTTCAAACCTAGTGTTGCATTGTCCTGATAGGTCAGCATCTTGGATGAGCAGGAAACAATGTAGTATGATTTTGTCTCTAAGAGAGAGATTTCTGGTTTCATAATAACTCGCGATTGTTGGTCAAAGCTCTTTTAAAGCTTTACACAAGCCAATCCAAATATTGTAATTACGGGCTTTGTCGAGCACAATGCAACTGTTGATGTGTCATTCTTTGTTTAAACCGTCTCAGCTACACTGCAACATGCAGCTATTCTAACAGTCCTGACTCCAGCCACGTTGAGCAAGCATGGTTAGGTTTTCCCATTCTACACAGTATAGAGTAACTTCTCTGTTCATTTCAACCACATAGCCAGCAAGATGGGGTGGTTTATCAGTTGAGACCAACAAGAGAGCAGCACTTAATGGCAAAATGGCCCATCATGATTTAAGTCCACTGAATGCTCAAAGTTCTATTGTGCTGCCTGAAGAATGTCCCATTTACTATTTCTCTTCTGTTTGAAAGATCCACGGTTCTTCTCACCTATAAAGTTTGTATATTGGTGTTTGTTGTATGAATAATAATAATAATAAAAATATTAATCTAATTTGTATTATTAACATTACATCATATCTAAGTATCTATTTATATTCATATGGAATTGTATTACCATTCTTATCTATACAGATGGGTGAAAATTAAGGGAAACATGTCTACGGTATATTTGACCGCTACCTTATGGGAGTGGTCTCTTGTAGGATGATGAAACATAGGGCACAAGGGGTCAATGAATGGTTTGATGATGCTATGGCTTTCACAGTCACCAGATCTCAACCCTAACCTACAGGTTTGGGAGATTTTGTACCGACATCATCGAAACACCAAGTGAGGGAATATATGTAGCGAGGATGGTGTTCCATCCCTCCAGTAGGGTTCCAGAGACTTGCAGAATCAATGCCACGGTGCACTGGAGCTGTTCTGGTGACACCTGGCGATCCAACACCATACTAAGATACTCCATGTTACATTTCCATTTCATTCATCGTCTCTGCACAACTCTCCATTGTGTACAAGAATTGTTAACATTTCAACTTTTCTTAGATTTGTGAGTGAAAGAACTACCCCCCTCCCCCCTTCCCAATCTGTAAACGTTCAATCACTCCCCACTTCCTGTTCTCTCTCTCTCTCACCCCAGGGCCACCTCCTCCACCAACGTTGTGGTGTCCATCTGCGTGATCTTCGCCATGTCCTTCATCCCAGCCAGCTTCGTCCTCTTCCTCATCCAGGAGAGGGTGACCAAAGCCAAGCACCTGCAGTTCGTCAGCGGCATCAACCCTGCCGTGTACTGGGTGGCAAACTTTGCCTGGGACATGGTACGGTAGGGAGCATGCTATCACTCGTCCATGGAGGCTTGCTGCTGCAGGGGGTACGCAGCGTAGCGCTGCAACTCCATTACCTGCTGAGCACCCATGAGAGAATGAGAGAGACGTTTTATAAAGCTTCAAAATAAGACGCTGGAGTTATGGAGCGTCTGTGTCTGTGCGATTTAAGTAGAAGCGAACATACATGCATGTCTGTACTATGAAGGAAGGTGTAGTATACAGTATCTTGTCAGGAAAACATACGCCACCCAAAGTGTGAGGTGTCCATTTTGGACTTCAGTTCCCTTGCATTATGTTCTTCCAGATCAGAAGTACGGTAATGTTCGACTGTTGCGATTATGTTCTCCACCTTGGGCTGTATTGGAAGAATCATTTGGTCACATTAATGGAAAATGCACACTGTTGGCACCAGTGGGTTCTGGGGCGCATACTTGAGTAAATGCTATTGGCTGATGCAGAATTATCGACAGCTGCTGCCCCTATTGGTTATCATCAGCGTGCTTATTTGTAGTAAAGCGCTACAACGTTTCCCTCAGGCCTAATGGGAGTAAACATTTTATTAGGTAACTATGGTAAAGAAAGGGCCTGTGCTGCTCGTCGTTATGGCAGATAAATGCTGTCTGAGTGAAGGAGAAATGTTAATATGCAGTTGGTTGAATGATTTTTATCATCATCTCTTTGCATTAGCACATATCCTCTATCCACAACGGAGATTTCACAGAAAATCCAAATTGTTGAAGGATTCATTTTAAATAAGGCCAAATGCCTTATTAAAAGCTTAAACATTATCTATGCTGACAACTGAGTAAAACATAGATATACATTTGAGTAATTTCTTTAATTTGAATGTATTTATTTAATAGTGTAGTTAGATTAACTATATTATAGTGGAAAATTTATATAAACATTGCACATGTTGGAGTTATTTGAGGCAAAGACAAGGCAATAACATGTATTAACTCATCAAAATGTCAAAACAACCTTTTTAAAGAATTTGATTTCTTTTCTCAACATTCTCAGTTTTTTGTCTTGCATTTTGCTACTGGGTTTTAATGCTCAGCATTAAGTAGTAATTAAAACACGATTATTCAAAAGGATACTGATTTCAAAATGACCAAACTATAGTTTGACACCGATGGATTGCTTTCCTCGGGAATGATGGCAATTGGATCTTTGTTGCTCGATGAATTAATTGAAAGTTCAATGGGGAGATATATGAGGGCTAATTAAAAATGCATCTATAGATTTTATAATTACTTTTTATGTTTATCGGAGAAGAAAAACATGTACTTTTCCACTAATGCCCTGAACTGTTGTTTTATAATTAGTGGGTTGGCCTTGAATAATGGTTTAAAAGTGTTTTGTCTCTGGTTTGTTTCGACAGTGTAACTATATCGTCCCCTGTTTGATTGTGATCGTGATCTTCCTATGTTTCCAACAAAAAGCCTACGTCTCGCCTGCTAACCTACCGGCTTTGATCCTGCTGCTTCTGTTGTACGGGTGAGTGATTTCCTTAATGGGGTCTGACCTTCATTATGTTGCTGTGACTCACCGTGTTGGACGGGTAAGCACTTCTAAATAGAGACATCGCTATTGCACAAGACTAAATGAAACCTTACCTGAAATGACACGTGCACAATAAAAAACAAGCCTACCTTCATATTATAGGCTGGAATTACAAGACAAAAAATTCAAAGATGTATGTTTACTGATCAATTCTCTTTTTTTTTATGCTTTAAGGTATTTAATTTGAATGTTCTGCAGTCAGGCAGGATGTGGAATTTCTTTATTTCTTTATTACTGCAGAACAATATGCGATATCAGATGAACAGGCTTTCTCTAATGGACTAGGTTGTGACGTCTTTATGGTTGTATGGTGAGGACACACCTCCTCCCCGGGGTGTCTGGTGGGCGTGCCTGACCCTCCTGCTGTCGTGTTCATAGGTGGTCCATCACGCCCATGATGTACCCCGCCTCCTTCATCTTCAGCGTGCCCAGCACGGCCTACGTGGTGCTGACCTGCATCAACCTCTTCATCGGCATCAACGGCAGCATAGCTACCTTTGTCATGGAGCTCCTTAACGATGAAGTAAGTGATGTGGACATGGCCGACATGTAAAGGTTCCCTCGTAGCTTTAAGTTCCCCCATTGGTTCGGTCCCTTGTAGCTATATATTATTATAGATAATGTTATAAGCTGTCTAACCTGACATTTCACTGGCTGTTGTAACACTAGCCAGGGAGATTTTGCCCCAGGTGTTAGATAATTCCTGGATTGTAACCAATCCCCTGACACAAATCATTAGGTTTCTGACCTAATGTCAGAGATGGCATTTTCAGCTACAGCAGAAGGAAGAAAAGTCCATTCAACATTGAAGAATGGAATGTGGCCTCGATTGCGTTGCTGCATCTTAACAGGCTATACTGAGTGGCAATGTGGGGAGAGGTATAAAGCTTATGAGCCTACGTATAAGCCATGGGCAGGAGTGTGTCACTTTAGCACTCTGATGCAGGAGTAGCATGCAAGTTCACCCGTTTTTGTTCCAGGGGTTTCAACCACAACATTAATTCCAGGCACAAATCGAATGGTGTCCCTTAAAGGGAATGCATGTTCTTTGTAATAGGGAGACATTTGCAGCTGTACTTAGATCAACATTATAGGAAAATGCAGCCACATGGAAATGACAC
Organism: Forbesichthys agassizii; assembly: GCA_026546735.1. NCBI lineage: Eukaryota > Metazoa > Chordata > Actinopteri > Percopsiformes > Amblyopsidae > Forbesichthys > Forbesichthys agassizii. The sequence continues at coordinate 23,050 of JAODLL010003000.1, read as the reverse complement.
TGGGAGACAATGGCAATAATTGGCTGGAATACTAATATGAAAACCCCTGTGTATTCTGAGGTTGGCTTCTAAATGTGTGGGTGGAGTGTGTATCCAAATGGGATACAACTTTTAATGTTTTTCTTGTACCCTGTCAAGGGTTTTTCAGAGGTGTTATTTTCCTTATTCTCTTTAATGCCTAATTGTTTCGGTGAGATCCGTGCCTTCTGAGAATTTTCCTCATCCATCTTTTAGGATGTGTTCGTTTTTACAGTCAGCAGTTTGTCATGGGGGGATTCAAAAGATAAAGACAGCTAAAAAAAGAAAACAAATAAACAGAGCTGAGGGGAGAATAAAGAGGCAGAGATGTCAACTGTCAGTCATTTTGCTTTAATTATTAAATAGACAATATGTTGGCTACAACATAAATGTGCTCTTAAAATGCACACAGATGTTATCTTTATTCACTTACTGGTTTGGCTTAAATTTGATATAACCCCAGGCACGTTTTACAGTGTGGTCTCTTTGTTTGGATTTCTGCCTGAATGTGAAGAACTGCAGAGGTAATACATAGTTTTATGACTGCCGTACATCGCCCATCTAATTTTTAGACTGACTGCAGTCAGCTCTTCCGTCCCATCAAAACGTGCTCCACAGCTGTGACACTTTCCACGTCTCATGGAGCATAATACCGTCACATTCCCTTCGTCCCTCGAACACGCCTGCCTTTGTCTTGATGTCTTTGTCTGAACCCGGCGTCGCAATGAACGAGATGTCACCCCTACCATAACGAGGCAGCCGCATTTGCATGGTGATTTCATTAAGGCTGACATTCATCATCAATATGTTTTCCACGTCCGGAAGACCTCCTGGCAAACAAAGTCACAACTGCCATTTCATCTCCTACTCCTGCTCTGTTGTTTTAATAGGTGCAGTCCTTGCACAACATATTACTCATTAGGAAAGAGGTACTCTGGCTAGCCTAATATGTTAATGGTTAACACGGCGGCGCCCTCCGGTCAGTTTTACTGGAATGACCGCCTTGTGCTCATGGCCTGTCGAATGTCTTGCTAGAGAGGATTACGGAGAATGCGGTGTGTGTAGTTCTCTGGTGTTATACTGTAAGGCTTTCTTAGCAGTCGCTGAAACAATGCAGAGTCTCCCAGGCCCAGGTTAACAGCTGATACCCAGAACTGATGGCTGGGCTGTCGGGCAGACAGTGAAGAGGCAGGCTGATAATAAATAGGCCAAGGTGTCGCCGTGTTAGAGGTGTCCATGTGTCCAGAAAATTGCATGGAGCCTATTGCACAAAAAAGGGCGAATGCAAAAAAAGAGAGTGCCACCAAAAGCCCTATTTCGGCCCAGTTAGCCAAGACGGTCTTTGTGGCACATCTGACAGCTCAATCTAGCCGTCCTTTTTTTTTTCTTTCTTTTCTTTTGGGAGCGGGAGAATTCTCCGCTTTCATCCAAGTCTTTTCTCAGCCTCCTGCACTGCGACAGCAGTTAAACCGAGCTCCTCCAGAGCAAAGCCGCGGGCTTTACGCCGCCGCCGCGCGTTTCAGGCACAGATCAGGGGAATCTAGTTCTTGTCAGGCGCAGCACAGTTTGTCCAACGGGGAAAGGACAAAAGGGAAGTTGGGGTGGGGGGGGTGGGGGGGGGGTGCGAGGAAGAAGAGATGCACCGTACAGATCCCATGTCCCAGTTCCATCTTAAGACCAGTGGGAGCCTGGGAGATTTTCTTCCCCTCAGGGGTGTCCAGATTCCTGTGGGTTTAGTCAATCCCAGACTGCCTTGTGTGCACTGAATGGTGCCTGAGTCAATAGCTTCACTGCATGCCACTCAGATGAAGCAGCAGCACCCTGTCATTTCACCCTGACAAAGGTAGAGTTGCGTGTGTGTGTGCACAGTACACGAGTCTTTGCTGTGTCATGGTCTTTCACTGGTGCGAATGCTGTGATGAATGCCAACACTGTGGCAGGGTATTTTCCAAACACATGATGTAGGGCAGCTAGTAGTCAGTTGTCAGTTAGATTTTACATTGTACGTTCTTCAGAACCAGGGTCTGTTTAGTCTTGCTGGATATCAATGCAGCATTTATAAGTTGTATGTTTTATTTGTTGGTAAATTGTAATAATGACGTGTCACTGAACCCGAGTCGGTGCGTGGTGTTTCAATAAGCAGGACGGGCTCAGCGCAAAAGCTTGCCTTCGTATTTTGGAAGGCATATTTTCTTGTTCCCTCTTTTTTGTTCTCTCTCTGTCTCTCGTTGTGATTCCCAGTAGTGTGAATATGCTCGGTGCTCGGGGAATAGGAAATAGCAATGTGGGCCAGACAAGCACCTCAGAGACTATGTCCCCTTCACAGCCGTTTGAAAATGATTTATGGGCATGTTGCGCAAAAGTTAGAGAGAAAATTGTCAAGCATTTCATCATTGCCCCGTGAGCCTCTTAGATCTCTTTGATGAACACCCAGTCAAGAGACAATATGTTATTTCAAGTATCGATCTCAAATTAGGTCTACGTGGCTACCCATTCTTCTCTGAGACAGATGGCCCTTGTTCAGGTAAGGTCATAGCATTTTCATTTTTCTTTCTCTCTGCCTCATAGCGTTGCGCCTGAACTATACCATCAGGCCATGAGCACCTGGTTTAAACAGGTTTTCAAAGACGTTTGAGATGTAATTATGGTTAGTGTTTTCCTCAGCACGGAGAGCTGCGCTCTCTGGGCTGTGTAGTGTGTACACGGCAATCTGAAGCAGACATCACTAGTGTCACAGTCACTTTACCGCACGTTCGCCTCTGTGCCGACCACTTTGTGCGGAGAAAACAAACTGAAGCTCTAGCCGTTGCAGGCAGGGGTACGCTGCTTGTGTCACGTTATGTCAGCCTGCTTTAGTCTTCATCCCATTCCCACACTGGTGCCAGATGGAGATGCGGCCAGACAGGCTAATAAAGTGCAGGTCCACCTCGTTGAGTAGGTGAGCCCTCCGTTCACTTTCTACCTCTCTTCAAGTTCCACACTGCTTCCTGCAGCTGGAGCAATGGATTGACATCACATATATGCTGTATGCGAGTTACAAAATAGTGTGACATATCTTAGAATTCATTGTTTTGACATCATCATTGCCAGTCACCACTTATACAGTAAGAGGATACTTATTAGAGTATTTTCTGTGAATGTATGTAAGCCAAGAACTTATTTCAGGTCTTACCTTTCGTATTAAGTATATAATGACTGCATTTTAGGTATTTAGTGTCCAGTGTCATTTGTAAAGTTACTTTTAAGTGTGACACCCCCATATGCTAATGACTGCCCCCAGACGCCAATCTGAACTTGCTTTTGCTGAAAATAATAAATAACAGATCAATTACACAGCCACGAATAAATCCCACAACAATAAGGGCACCATCCATAAATCTTGTGCACCCTTCCCCAAACCCCAGCTCCTTTGCAATGGGTCTGCCAAAAAGGGAAATGCTGAATTCATAGTCTCCCTCTATGTATGCAAGAGCGTTGTACACTGTGCTGAGATGGATAATGCATAATGCATGAACTTGCATTTGAACCACATGCTGAGCCAGAAGTGGCAATATTATAGCCTTTCTCTTTCTCTATTTAGCTCCATCATTCTGTTGCATTCCTTCCTTCCTTCCATCCTTCCTTCCTTCCTTCCTTCCTTCCTTCCTTCCTTCCTTCCTTCCTTTCATCCTTCCTTCCTTCCTTCCTTCCTTTCCTTCTGTCCTACCTTGGTCTCTCCTATCATTATTTCTCCCCACAGGCTGTCAATCAGTGACTTATTTCACCAGCTGTGTCTTTATTTATTTAACTGGTGCCTGTGTGGTTTAACAGGCAACCATTGAGTTCGTAGCCTCAAGCAGATGGAAGGGAGAGAGGTGCAGGAATATTGGCTTGGTGTGTGTTACTGTATTCCCATGTTTGGCGAGTTATTTTTTTGTAGAATCGGTTATGAGGTTATGATTCTATCACTTCCCCTGTGACCACCACTTCTTTCTGGGACTGGATATCTTTCTCAACCACTCCTGCGACCACCCTTTCAAATGTAAGCTTTGATAATGGTAGCTGACACCTGACTGTTGTGCAGGTTGAATCAGCTGTGGTTTTTTACACATCCACTTGCCGCCTCACACGGAGAAATGTTGATACCTCAAATATATGTTCGACCATCTACTACCCAGCAGACACCCCTGGAGAAGACCCCAAGTGTTATGTTCCCTGAAGAAGACATACGCACGGTCATAGGAGCTAGCATAGTGGGGGTAATAAGACCTAAGACTTGACACAACAGACAGATCCAAGCCAAACCCAGAAATAGGAGAAATTCCAGGAGAAAAGTTTCCCACAAAGAGACACATTTCTTTTCCCCTAACACAACAATGACTACCTCTGCCACTGTAGCTATGGGGTACTGTGTATAAATGAAGTCCAGTTGTGGGCATCGCCATGTACAGTAACAATGAAATGGTGCATTCATTCGAATCGTCTAAAATCTTACACACAAAATGGACACGTGACCAAATCGTATTTACCAGGTACAACTGGTACATACTGTATCCACTTGAAGAATGTGTATGTCCATGGTGTAAAAATTGGAAAAAAATATTTTGAAATACAGGTTATACAGAAACGAGTACATTTTCTTTTCCAATTAGTCCAATATGTTTGTTTTGGTGTGTTACATTTGTGTTAAAATTAGATAATGAAGACAGAAGAAACATCGAAATGCAGAAATTAAGCTGCCTGCAAACTCAAAACGTACAAAAAGGTGTTCCTTTCTTATCCACCCATGCTGTTTAGGCAACATCTAAGATGCAATAATAAATCAAATATTTATACCTTAGCAGCACTTCCTCATTTCATCTTTGGTTCTGCGTGTGTTGTCTCAACAACAGTTCGGTGTTCCCGCTCACCTTTGCTGAACTTCACAGTGCGAGCCTTTGAGATCTTTGATGAGTTAAGAACTACCGCGCCCGCGTCGCGTGCCATGTGGTGCCCCAGCAAAAGTGCGCAGCACGCACCGTCTCTGATGAAAGCGCCACGCGAGGATGTTCGTTAATTACCCACAAGCCCCCCTGCTGCCTCCATATGCCTCCGGCCCTGCTGATTCCCTGAGGCCAGTCGACAGATTTGTGCCTCCGCAGGCTTTCTCCCCCGTTAGGGTATTGCAGTCATGTGATATCTCTTGTTGTGAGAACGGCACGCATCCAATGTTTCATCTAATCTTTTATAGTTATTTCTTTTTTGTATGCCACTGACTTGTATTATGTTGGTGTGTGTGTGTGTGTTTGTGTGTGTGCATGTGTGCGCGTGTGTGTGTGTGTGTGCTTGCACATGGGTTTTCTTTTCAACAGAAAGTATCCCACATCAACGACATAGTGAAGCAAGTGCTGCTGATTTTCCCACATTTCTGTCTGGGAAGAGGACTCATTGACATGGCGAAGAATGAGGCAATGGCCACTCTGTTCAGCAGCTTTGGTAAGATGCCATCACAACATTACCAAACATTTGTATGTAGTATTGTATTGGGATACATTTAGACTAAATAATAATAATAATACATCAAATATTTCTAAATTGAATATATATTGTGTATTTATATTTAAAATGAAATGTATTAATCACTAAAAAAGGTATCATGTAAGTAAAACAAACCATAAGTATGAAAACAGCTAGATGAAAATATCTACAAAAGTTATGGCATGCTGTTGAGAAAGTAAATATAAAAATAAGAACTTTGACGGTTGACCTTCGACATTCAATGCAATTGTGTGCCTGCCGACATCAATTTAGACTCACCTGCGTTCCTATTCGAACACCTCCTCTCCTTTGTCCTGCGATAGGTTCAGTGCAACTTGTTTTGCAGCATCGGCCCTAAATGACACTCAAGCCTCACTTCCTATCTTTAAAAGCCCCCCGCTGTGTTTTATTCTAAAATACTAGCTTTTAATCCCCCGAGAGGGTGAGAGACATCTGACCGGTAACGGGACTCCTGACCCTCCGCCGCTACACCGCGTCCCCGCGTTAAATTTAGCCCGTAAGGAGCGAGAGCAGGTGAATGAAGCGGGGCGGGAATGAGGTCAAGAGGCAAAAGAGACACATGAAAGAGGAAGAGGAGCCTTATCTGAAGAGAGATGGAGCAGGAAATAGTGGTTTGAGGAATCATTTGTGGCGGAGCCGGAGGGCGTGAAGAGAAAAGCAATCACAACTTAAAAGGGCTAGTGTGAAGAGGGGGCTATTTACTGGAGAATGAGACTGAAAGAGCTTTCGTCCCCACCCACCCACCCACCCTATCCCCAATCTGTCTCAGGGGATTGTAAAGAAACAGGGAGGTGTGGGGGGGGGATGCGTGAAATGGAGAGAATGAAAGGAAAGGTAAGGCAGGAGGCCTGTCAGAGCTTTACGTACGTGTTCATTAGCCAAACACACTGCAGCGTCAAATGTGCAGCGTGTCAGCACCCTCTTTAAAAACAAAGGTGACGGCAGTCTCTGGCAGCCTAAGTGACATTTTAAACTGCGGCCTTTCACAAAGTTCAGACAGCTGATGAGTTTCAGCTTCCATACGGATATTCGGGCTGTCTGTTAAAGTAAATGACAAACCGCTTTATCTTGATGATGTTTTTGCTTAATAACTTTGATTTTCTTCCATCCATTCATCCATTTATCCACCCATCCATTCTTCTATCCATCTATCCATCCATCCAACAGGGGAAAACCGTTTTAAAGACCCTCTGAGCTGGGATATGGTGGGGAAGAACCTATGTGCCATGTCCATCCAGGGCCTTGTCATGTTTACAGTCACGCTCCTCATGCAGTACAGGTGCTTCTGTAAGCTTGGGTATGGACACTGTTTACATTCTACATGAGCCATTGTTGCAGCATCACTGTCACTATAAACAGTGTTGGGCAGTAACTACTTACTGTAATGTCATTACTTTTCCAGTAACTAGTAGCGTAACTAATTACTTTTTCCAAAACAGTAATAATATTACAATTACTAATCCAAGTAATGCTGCGTTACTGCGTTAAAAGACTTACGATAGGCTAATGGAACCAACCTGTCCAATCAAGGGCATATGTTTGGTTGGAACATTGGTAGGGACAACTTAAAGGATGAGTATGTCATCTTGGAAAAACCAGAAACTTAGCCAGATTTTGAAAGATACAATCGAATAAAAAGCACCGCCTCAATCATCCAACCATCTGCATGCCTTCGGTAGAATCCGCGGTCACGATAGTGCAGAATTAAGCAGAGTACGCGCAAGAACGTAGGTCACGCAGACAGACAGTTAGGCCAGCTAATCGCTGAGTTCGGTCGGAACTTTATGACGCGGTTTTCACATTCCTGCGACTCTCACAGATGACGGATATTTCTAATCATATTGTCAGAGCATTTAATTTTGTCATTGCTATAAGGGTGTAAAGAGAATTTCAAGAAATATGACTAAATGTGCTTCTTAAGCAAATGACATACTCATCGTTTAAAGCCTAGAAATTCTGGGTCTGTCAGAATCTCAGCTTTCATAACAATTTAGCAGCATCAATCTTTTATTGGGACACTGGGTCAATAAGTAATGAGGGTCCTACATTTGAAATTAAAACAGAACAGCATTTCAAAATTGACTAGGAATCCAACAAGCACTTACTGGCAAATAAAAGTGCAGGTTCTGTTTAAGATAATTTCGTCACATCAGATATGTGTTATGTTCAGATTACAGTATGCTATACTGTAGTAGAACCTCAAGTTCATGAGGCTCCTCCCTTTTCCTCATTATCTATAGCAGGAGTCTATGTGACATGTACCTGCTGGCCGTGTACTACGCTGAAAACGTAAAAACACGAACGATATAGGCATTAACGATATAGGCATTAACAACGATAGATCAATTGATCTACAATTGATAGATCAAAATCTTGTAGTGTGTATTACAGTACCAGAGACATTATAGAGGAGCCAGAGGATTTTGGTACAGTATTCCTCCACATGGAAAACGTAGCTTGCTACAACATTAGCCTACGGTACTTAATGCATGTCGTTTTTTGTAAAATAGCTTGTTATATCCATGGCTTTAACCAGCTTTGCCCTCGGTCAATGAAAACTGGTCAAATATAATAGTATTTGATACCATTACATTGGTATTCATGTTAAGTTTTTCGCTGTGCGGTATTGTGGAGATAAGATAGATGAGAGAAACGCGGAAAACTAAATAAATAAAATTTCTGATTCAAATGAATATTGGTAGGGACAATTGAATGTTCTTTTGAAATTGGTAGGGACACGTCCATAGCATCCCTACCCAACCCTAAGCCTACCGTAATATAGGAATGTAACTAGTAACGTAACTAATTACTTTTAATACCCAGTAATACATTTTTTTGGAGGAATAATACGTAAATAGTAACTTATTACTTTTCCTGAGTAACTTACCCAACACTGACAATAGAGATAATAGACCGCAAACCTGTTTAGAGTCTGTGTTTGTATCTTATTTTCCAGGGATTCAATATTATCCTTTCACTCGCACATAATGCTTTCAGTAGATTTGAATATGTTCCTAAGTTTTGTTTGTTAACAGTATAATTCCACTATGACCTTGTTGAGCTAATATCAACTATCCATTTAGCCTTTGTGGTTTGCTAAATAAAGGGCAAACTAAAACCTTACTGTTTACTAGCCGTTTCTACTGTTCTCACTGGGACTATGAACGATATAACTACATTGAACTGATGAGAATAACATGGCTTACATTCTTCTCCAGACATATTGCTGGGACATCATTACCTAAAGACGTGGAAGATACTGATGTAGCTCATGAGCGCACACGTGTAAATGAAGGGCGTGCAAACTGCGACCTCCTAAGGATCCATGACCTCACTAAGGTATTCATTGACCCCTTTATCTACTGATTGACTTTATTATTTATTTATTTATTCATTATTCTGCTGTTTTCTATCTTACTCACCACATAGACTGCATTTTGCACAAACTATAACAAACGGACCGTTTGGGAGGAATTGTCCTGCTAATGGCTGGTTCCATGCCATTGTTTTCTTCATGAACATCAAAACAGGCTGATTGTAGATAATAACATTAGCCAGTTTACTAAAGAGCAGAAATACGTCTAAACATCACATTGGCAGCAAGCCTGCCAAAAATCAAAAAATAAAAGAACAGAAACAGTCGTCCCTTCGCTGCTGTCTGCGAACAGACCTTCCTGTGTGTGAAGGGGGGATTATCTTGGTTCCAACTGCTTTCTCTCCCCAGTGGCCTTGCAGTTTGAGGTCAAAATGAGAACATCTTGACTGATAATCTCCAGCTGTAGACCCCCAAATATTGTGGGTAGGCATGCATGCGACCCCAAGAAGATTAAGATCTCCGGGGTGCAAAGTTCTGCGCTTCAACACAAACGTTCCTTCGCGGTGAGCGTGGCATAAGAAAGCTCTGCGCTACGATGACACACACCTCATCGCCTCTGAGATTAACACTCTATCCATCAACAGATGTTTCTCCCCCTGGTTTGGGGCTCAGCGACAGAAAGCACCCCCACCCCCCCCCTCCTTTTCCCTTCCCCGCACACCCCCTCCTCACAGCCACCGCAGACATCTGGGCGATATTACAATCTTTTGACGACTCACCACCTTATTTCTCCTCCCCTCTCTCCCTGATGCCTCTTTGCAGTTCCCACCACGCTCTCTCGCGGACACAGACGCGCGCTTGGGTAATTAACGAGCAGGTGCTGAATAAAACAGTTGGATTGATAATGTATTAGCCAAAAATAAATAAAAAAAATGAACAGAGACATCTCACGAGGCCAAATAGAGGGAGGGAGGGAGGGAGGGCCTCGGAAACATTGCCTTGGCAACGAGGAGCAGCGCTGCTTTTTCTTATTATTTTTTTACACACTCCAAACTAGTTTGTGCTTCATCTTTAAAGGGTCACTGCTCCATATGTGTATTGAAATACCCGTGTGGGAGAAGCTAGAGGTGCACACGCGCGCACGCACACACACACACACACTTTGTTGAGTGCATGCCCCTCCCATATATATGCTGAGAGGTTGCTCTCTGCTTCTCTCTTCCATTCTCTATTCCTATAGCTATTTGTGCAGATGCGTTTCCAACATATACAGTGATCTAGGGTGAAAATATCTAAGTTCTGGTATAGCAGTACCATATACCTGCAGCAGTACCATATACCTGCACCTTAATGTTACCAGAGAATGTCTATTTTATATGCTGCTCTTGGCAAGCAACAAAACAATGTATTGTGAATACCAAATCATGTTTATCTGTGGGACACAAACGAACAAAATTGATCCACACGTCCACCATCATCAACACTGCATAACATCAATGCAGAGGGGAAGAAAAAAACAACCACATGCTGCCCTCCACAACAGCTATAACCCCACGCGACTCTACAGTTGATCAATGGGTGCCACGCCTCTGAGGCGATCGACAGGCCGTCAATCACGCGTCAGCAATTCTGCTCCTTCTCTTTCTTCTCCTGCCCGCTTCTTCTCAGAGACCCTTTGCCATAGCCTCCACATGCTAGCGCTAGCCTTGGTGTAATCGATGGAGGCTAGCGGTAGTGGCAGTGTCCCACATTTGCAGTGATCAGTGCATCCACTTTAACCTTCCGTCCATCGTCAATAAGGCGTGACAGCTGCTTGACATATGGCATACCATTTGTAAATCATTGACACGTTCTTTGTTGGACGACCTCCAGCATGTTACGTATAAGGGGCAGACAGTGTTTATTTAGGCTGCTTGGAATGCCATTTTACGAAGGATCTCACCTAGGTATGTTTTAATTATTAAACCAGGAGGAAATGATCCTGTTATTGACACTATTTTGTTGGGAAAACACACTCTATAACAATCATGTTATAAATACGTTAATATAATCTATAGTAGCAGAGACAGACATCCAACATATTAAAATGGCGCTTCTGCTTTTAACAGATATTTCTGGTATGCAAACCTTGTAATGAATGCAATATCATAGCCTTCCAGACTTGAAGTGGTCATGTTAATTCCCTGTTTGCTGGGTAGCATACATCATTTGAATAAGAGTGCAAACTAAGTTTCAAATAGCACTTGAATGTTGTACTCTATTATTCTTCATCACCCTATTTCAAATATGAAAGAAACCGGTGTCCCAATATATTGTTTTTAGTAAGCACATTCTCTGATGCTCAAACCTCAAAAATCACATCTTGTAAAGGTATTTACTTTTATGGGTGCAAGAAGTAAGTGTCATTTTTTCATGTGTTCACTAGATTCAAAGGGATGTCTATTTTATACTTATTAAGGGCAGCCGTTGTGAATCTACTTGTATGACAGATCCTTTTCACTGTCAGGCTTGAAACTTTGTAGGAAGTTTTGGCTCTACCAGTACGTGTCAGGAGTTGGTCAGAGAAGCAGCATGTTGTATTTATGTGGAACTAAAAGTTTTAAAGTTAAGAGGCGATCAACCTGAACGATATCATCATGATCTTAGCAGGATGCCGTCCACGGGCAGAATATGAAATATTGCTGTCTGTCTGCAGTTTGTCTTTTGACTCTCAAGCATGGTCTGAGTTTATTGGCTCTTCATTTACTAACTGACTAATGGCATGTTTTAATGTCTCGTGAAACAGTGTTTCGGCAGAACCCTCAAACTGTAGTCAAATATTTGTCTATATGATTTGTTTTTTGCCTCATACCATCTGCCCCATCCCAAATATGAGAAATTATCGCTTTGGTGTTAACTCTCCCTCTTTGTCGACCTGCTCCCTCCATCTCACCTCACCCCTGCTGTTTCTCTCGCTCCATATTTTTCCGTGCCGTCCTCGTTGCCATTTCTCTCACAGCCTGCCTACCTCGCTCTCTCCATCTTACTGTGGCTCTGTGATTTATTTTCATGATCTGCTCCCTGCAGGTGTACCCAGGGAAGAAGACCCCTGCTGTGGACCGGGTCTGTTTAGGGATACCTGCGGCAGAGGTGAGCCAAATTCCCCTCTGAAAACAAAGGCCCAGGGTGTTTAGTCTTGACAGCAATGATGTCATTTGTTTGCAAGCTCTAAGCAGTAGGCAGGCTTGATGCAGCCAGTGAATTACACAGTGACCAGCTACTTTGCCCACAGGTTTCTGTGGTAGTTCTGGGTCTTGGACACTGTTGTTGAAAGAAACTGCAATAGCTTCCAAGGCTATTTAGTACAGTATTTTGTCTTTTCTGAAAAGAAAACTCAACAGAATACATAGAAAACATCTTAAGCAAATTGAGGTGGACTCTAGGACGAAAACATTTTAAGAACAAAAATAAGCATTACCAAAAGTCGAAGGCCGAAACATCAAACGACACTGATTTCCATGGCCTCTGATTTTAACAAATCAGTTATGGCAGGTGAACAAAGACTTTTAAAGTGCATTTTCAACTGTTTGTCTGTTTGTGTTTGTGTCATTTGTCTTTTTCGTTGTTATTCTTTCCAAATCCTAAAGCGTCACAGCCACAAAATAGCCTTTCCAAGACGATTCTGCCGCATTAGCATAACTCATCTGAGTAAATAGCCTGCAATCACTGAACCTGTTTGAAGTGCAGTTCGATCAGCCCTGCACGTTAGTGGTAATAGTGCAAGGTGAACGCTGTCGTCAGCACCACGTGTTTATTCTGGCGTTTTGAAAAGGGTCTAATTCCAATTGGTCCACCAAAGTGATGCATCACAGTTCCAGTCGTGTTACCCATAAACCCCCATTACACCCACACATATGCACAGACCCAGATTAGAGTCAAGAGAGCACATGTTAAACATTAGCGACATATACTGACAGCCAACTATGTGTAGAGGGCTGTCCACATTCTCATGTTTACCCAAAATCTAAATGCCAGTGTAAATGCCAGTAGCATGAAGTGATTCACAGAGCTTTTCAGATCACAAACATTGCATTTCCATGCATTATTTACAGCGAGGTTTGCCCCTGTTTATGTGGATGATCAGATCCATTTGTGTGAGAGCCACAGAATATAATATATCCTAGAGAGCATCTAAATGCAAGGCTTCATGTGTGGTACACTGTCTGATACACACACACACACACGCGCGCACGCACACACAGACACATTTTTACTTGTGGTGTGGCGATATATGCGTATTAACTATGCTTATTAGACTGCATACGAATCCAAACCAGTTGAGGCTTTTTTGGGAAGGCTTTGACTGTTCAAGAGCTGGCTAGTATTTCTCACAATCAGCAGCTTCAGTGGCAGAAAGAAATGCTGCAGAGTTGCCTCTTGTTTGCTGTATACTGTGTGTGCATGTGTGTGTGTGTGTGTGCGCGCACGCGTGTGCACTGTGTGTTTGGAGACTTGGTGTGTACAGATTTGTTTGTGTGTGCAGAGTGTCAATTTGTTGTTTTAGGTGTTGACAACATTAGCACAACATTGAAACAGTCTAAACCCAGGGGTTATAATTGTGTTAGTATAAGCACTGGGCCTAGGAAGAGTATAAAAATATGTATGTAGTGTCAAGATAAACACCATAATGCATTATATAGTTGAAATGACTAGTCTGGGTACCAAAGTTTGTAATGTCAGGACTGGGTAACAATGTAAAGTACACTTAATTACCGTAACGGTACCATTATTACACCTGTACCAAAGTCCAGAAAATGAAAAATTCCCTCAATATCCACTTCTAATGATATTAACATACGGTGAGGCTGAGACACCTCTCTGTGATATTACAGAGCCGGCGTTCCATCAGGTAATGATGTACAGTACCTAGCGTACTGTACATTGAGTCCTAATGAACATTCCCTATTGTTTCCGATAGTGCTTTGGCTTGCTGGGAATCAACGGGGCTGGGAAAACCACCACGTTCAAGATGCTGACAGGAGACATCCCGGTCTCCAGCGGAGAGGCCTTCCTAAATGGATTCAGGTGAGATGCTAACCGCTGCTAGCGGACGAGCCACTCATCATAATTAGCCACCCAAGATGGCTGCTCAGATGGGGATTGAGCTTGGGGATATTTAGTTTTTTCTCGCTTTCTCAGCAACTATTGCACCCTGTGACATGGTTTTCTATCTCTCTCTCTCTCTCTCTCGCTCTCTCTCTCTCTCACACACAGGTACACATCTCTGTGTTTTCTATGCCTGCTTCCTGTCTCCTCATTCCACATTCTCTTCTTTTTCATCTGTTGTTCTCTCATGTCCCTTCTCTGCTATGGTCTCTGCAGTCTCTTTCTTCCTCACTCCGTCTCGCACATATCCCATTCCTTTTTGGTACAGTCTCAATCCTAGACCTGGCTGTCTTTTTTTTTTTTTTGTGGGTTTTTTTTTTTTTTTTTTTTGCTTCTCAGCCTCATGCAATCGCTCACGGAAAACCTTTGTGCTTTGACACTGGCAACACAGCGAGAATGGAGAACTATAATGTTCGTATTCTTAGGAGCGTATCTGTCGTGCGTCTGCCTCCTCGGCCTACATCTGGGAAGACGTGGAACTGATGCCGGCTCATTGGGAGCCAACGCTCCACAGTGGTTGGCCGGTTATTCCTTTGTATCGCTGATAATTGACTTTGTGTTTAACCAAAGACAGGGAGCTGAAATAGAGTGGGGCCTTAACGCAGCAGTGCTAATTTTGATTAATGCGTCCCAAAGATCAAAGATCTGCTAGGCCTTCGCGGGGGAAGAAAAAGTGAAATCGCCCACGGATCTGTTTTCATCTCATTATGTGTGCCGTGCGTTTGGTGGAGGACTGATCGCTGTTGAACAAAGGAAACAGCATCCTTCAAATGCAAGCTGGTGTTCTGTTTAAAATGGCAGTTCTCAATTGTGACAGTCTGTGTAAATGAGTGCTGCCGCGCTTGTCGTGTGTCGGTGCAGCCTTTGATGGATGCCTGTTAGCCGTTTTGATTTGCAAGATTAGTAATGAGCCTACCCTGCGAATACATGTACTGTGTGACTGCTGTATGCTAATGTAGCCAGGTGCATGACATGACTACCTGGGAACAAACGCATAAATTGCTAAATTAGCCGCATATGCCTTCTCTCCCCTACATTAGTGAAAACCTTTTAATGACTCATATTAAGTAGTGGCTGGGTACATTTCTACATTTACTATTTATTCACACAGGCTATTTAGACTATTTATTACAGTGATCCACAGTGATTCTTGAGATCGCTAATGATACGGTTGCAATGCCTCAAATCTTCCAGCATACTCTCAGAGATGAGAGACGTTCACCAGAACATGGGCTACTGCCCGCAGTTTGACGCCATCGATGACCTGCTGACGGGGAGAGAGCACCTGGAGTTTTACGCCAGGCTGAGAGGGGTCCCAGAAAAAGAGGTGGCCAAGGTAACGTTACCCTATAGTCTCCTCTACTGTTAGAGTAGCAGCCCGCACATTCTGCTGCTGGTCTCTTTGAGCTCATCAGCTGTGTTAGAGGGCCCCCTAAAGCTGTGAGTGGTGATTGGTGGGGAGGGGTAGACAACGGTGTGAGCCCAGAAGCACTGTTTAGGTTGGTGTGATGGGGGGGGTAGAGGGCAGTGCCATCTTCACAGCACTCAATTGTGTGAGGGGCATCAGTATTAGAGTTTCACACCAAAAAGACAATGTTGAAAACACTGGTTTCAACCGCAACAGCAATTTTGGACCCGAAGAAACAATCTCAAATCTCTTTATTTATTTTTTTATGTTTTGCATCCATCTTGGAAGATTGAGCTAATACAATGAAACAATAATAATTCAGAATGTGAACTATTCAACAACGATTTCACGCATGGATGTTACCGTCCATCCACTGTAAAAGGTCAAGGTTATAGTTGCAAATCAGAGTTTGTTCTTTGTGTAGATGAGTCTTGTGTGTGATGTGTTGTCATAATGAGACGATAACTGCATAAACATGATTAAAATGGTTTTCTAGCTGAGAACCATTTGCTATTTTAGATCTTCCCTTCCCATCGCAGTGCTATTTGAAGTGGAATGTGCAGATAGGGCAAGTCGGCCCCCATATCCCATTGATGGATACCTTCTACGGGAGAAGCCATATATAATAAATAATGGCCAGTGCTGGAAATGCAGAGGCTGTGGTTTATGGCTCTGCATTATTCACCACGCATGCTGTTGGTGTGGCTGGCCCGGTGTGGGTCCTCCGCGCCGCCCCGCCGGCTCTGCAACAGTAAGATCAAAAGAAAAAGTGTCTGGCAGCGGGCGTGGACCTCAGACCTGACGCCAGGACTTTGATCTCCTGGTCGCTACGGCGTACGGGGAACGCAGCTCCATCACGCTAGCTAACTAGCGCTGCTGTTCTCATACGGTGTCCTAGTGTGTTTCTATTACCGGTTAATATGAGGTGTGCATGTGTGGGGAATAAAGAGTAAAAGAGGGCAATGCCTGCCCTGTTGGTTTGCTGGTGTACAGTAATGTCTTGCTGGAGACAGGTCTGCTGGCTAGTGTTTTATGAGACACGGCATGGCACAGAGCTCAACAGCAGCAGGCCACGATGAAGGTCTTTAAAATTATGCCAACTGTCATGGTTGTCCTTGAAGATAACACAGGACTTGAATACCACAGTTATGTCTTACTAAACATGCTGTAATATATCAGGAAGGCCTGCCCTTGCTTTTGTGCTAACTTTTTTTTTTTTAAAGCTGTTTCGTTGTTTTTGTTTTGTTTTGCTTGTTTGTTTTTTTGAAGGTGGCGGAATGGGGGATCCAGAAGTTGGGACTGCTCAAATATTCAAACAAGTCAGCAGGCACCTACAGCGGTGGAAACAAACGCAAACTGTCCACGGCAATGGCTCTGATTGGTTGCCCTCCGCTTGTTTTCCTGGTGAGATAGAACTTTAGAACTTTTTTTTTGTCAGGGCAAACATCTTCATACAACAGCATGTTGTATGTTTTTTAACAACAGGATCACATGCAGGCAGCTTTGATATTACACCCTTCAGAAATACATTTGGGAGAAAGTGAACTCACTGAATTACTGACAGGATTACATATAAATGACTTGAAGAATAGAAAGGGGGGTTTACAGGGGGCTTTGGTCATTTACTAGTCAAACTTTAATACATTTTCAGAGGAGATCCAATTTCTTTAGAAACCTCAATGCACACACTTGACTGTTTGCAGGCGTTAAAGGCTTATTCATCATGTCTTAAAACCAAGGGGCAAAAGTCTTCTGCAGCTGCCAGGCAAAGCATTTTCTTACTGATGGGAAATTAATGAAGGCATGACTTGGAATGTATTGCATCACATGGTCAGAACAAAGAGGGTTTAGCTTGAATTAGCAAAGCATGTCTGTTATTATCGAAGGTGCGAACTTTGTGCCTCTTAAGTGGCTCATAATGAAGAAAAACACCTTGTGAGTGAGTCTGACCAGAGCCAGCTTGCCAGCTGTGTAGATTCCATTTAATAAAGCAGAGAAGTTAATTCAAGGTTCAGTTGACAGTTAACTGAGTTTATAAATATGCATTTTGCATTGATTTAACCCGGTAGTTAGAACTTTAAGATTATGTTGGTCAGAAGCCAAAACATTTCTTTTAAATATTAGCCAATTTTTGTCAACGTTTTAACAGAAGAAAATTCATTGTGCTTGGCATATAACATGGCTTATGCTCTAAACAAGCAAGGGAGATGGATGGCTTTTTGACCCAGATTCAAGGCCAGTAGGCCATAGAAAAGCTTCTGTACTGAGTGCAAGATATTTAGTCTTCACCATCACCAGATATCACCATGTGCTGTTGCTGACGAACAAATACACTTTCTTATGGAATTCAATGTGAGACATGGTGTTTTTAGCTCAACATATTTTAAAGTGCTTTAAATACATGATTCATGTCACAATTCTTCAAGATGAAATACCCTGTAATGCAAATGCTCAGCCAAGTAATCCAATGGTTTACGATGGTACTAATTTCAATTAATTTTGCAATCCTCACCATATTACCCCTCCAGAATATTCCTCCCTCTTTTCCTCACACCAATGCTAGTCCGTAATCCCCTTCCAATGTATTGGCTGTTTGTCATTCGACATCTTTACTCTGAGGCAGGCTAACGCCCTGACAGTGTTTACGAGCATGAGCACAGGGAGCCATAGCGGCCCCGTGCCCAAGCCACATGGGCTGTTAGCAGGGAGCCACATTGGGCATGGTGACGGAATACGGCCCCCGGGGATTTGTAGAATTCTGCTGGTGCTGAAACCCAGGCCTGGAACCAACACAGGCAGTGAACCGAGCCCTGTCACTCTGTAATCATGCATGTACAGACTCACCCTGAGGAGAAATACACAGCTTACAGTAGTAACAGACAGTCTGTCTGTGTATGTGGGGGTAAGGGTTTAGTGACCGCAATATGCGTCTATATTTGCTGAGTATTTCTATTAGATCTCTGCTAATGTAGAGGCTTTCCAACAAGAACTCTGTGTGTGTGTGCGTGTGTGTGTGTGAGTGTAGGTGTGTAGGTGTGCGTGTGTGTGTAGGTGTGCGTGCGTGCGTGTGTGTATTTTTTAATACAATCCTTTCTGTGCTTCTATCCAGTTTCACTGTAGATGATCAACTCAGTTATTCAGATTTGGTTTGATTTGCCTGTAATGCTGACTGCAGGCTTGTTCTCATGTGAAATGGATGGCCTTTTCCCCCTTGCTGGACCATAAAATCTGCTGATAATGTTTGGAGAAAATATTTTTTGAACAACTGTAGTTTACCACATAATAAATAAATAAACAAATAGATCGTTTTTATGTTGTAAAATGTGCTTATATTTAGTATTTTTATATTTCTAGATGGATAGGAGAAGGCACATAAATCAACTTCAATCAATGACAAAAGGAAACTTGACTTAGTTAAGTTTTTTAATCCTTAAGGGTGCATTAAGAAAGGTTCAAGACGAACGAATAATGTATTTGTCTGTATTTCACTTTGACTGCAGGACGAGCCAACAACCGGGATGGACCCCAAAGCACGTCGTTTTCTGTGGAACTGCATCCTGAGTGTCATCAAGGAGGGGCGATCTGTCATCCTCACATCACACAGGTGACCATGTGTCTAATGTCTCATCCAATATGAGATCAGGGATGTGATGATTGACACAGTGGCACAAGTTGGCTCAGCCCCTGTACAGTCACACAGGTGTTTTTGAGTTATTGTGGTTGAAGAAGGGCAGAGCTATGCTGGCCAATAAAGTGTCATACTCAAAAGAACCAATCAAAAAGAAGGTGCCATTTGTACCACCCAAACAAAGGGTTATCAACCAAACAAGGTGTGTACAGTGCCCACACAGTCCTGGGAATAGGTCGTTATCAGATCCACATAACTGAAAAACCTTTGTGGGTGTACATGCGTTTTAGAATTGTGGTTCTGGAAAAAGTTATTAAAAGTTTAGATTAATTTCTATTTGAGATTTGAATGGTATTTTTTCTAAACTGCATTACTTTTGGCTGCCTTTCTCTTTTCATGAGCAATTTATTCATTTTATATTTAATGCTAAAGGGAAACATTTCAATAACAGGGAGGTATTTTATTTCTGTAAGCTAATACAATCAGTATGTGTTCTTGGAGCAAACCAGTTCCCAGCTTTTCCAACTATAATTCAAATCAGTATTTGACATGGATTTGAGAGAAACAAATCTTCAAGTTTCCTCAAAGAGAACTGAAATGTAAACCTATGGTGGCAGAATTCACTTATATATTATCCTCCCTCTGCATTTCCCGCATTGCCTTTTTCTTATTCTTACTTTAAATGAGCTCATGGCTGTGGATGTGAATAATTTGTGTTGTTTTTTTATTTCATTTTGGGGTTGGAACAGACAGTATAATATGCATTGTGCTCACCTCACGGAAGAAAATAAAGTATTTATTATTTGTCTCAGGCAGTACACCAACAACATCCAATGGTCCGTGGCGCGACCAGGTGGTTGTTTTTGTCGAGGTTTTACAAAACCATAATCCCTAATTGTACCATTCCTCAGCGGAGCATCGCACACTTCACCACAGCTACAAAATGACTCGTGCTCACAACGCAATAGCCCGAGATAAAAGGCAAAGACAAAGACCCACAGATGGTCCTGTCCTCATCTAATGGCCTTATTTGTCTTCTCATAGGTTTTTATGCGTCAAAGAAGACGCGTATAAATGCTCACAAGTTCCCAAACCCGACCAGGACATGAGAAATGATGTGGGCTGATTTTCAGGAAAAGCAATGTGCATATCTTGCGCGATTTACCAAGCTGTGGCAGAAATGTGAAGATAACACATAAGCTCAAACGGTTCTTCTCAGTTTACAGGGGACTTAAAAAAGATTTCATAAATCAGTCCGTATGGGAGAGCCTAACAAAACCCTAGTTAATGTACTGGAAAAATGAATAACTGAATACAAACAATTTTTGTTGAATATCATTGTCCAAATGAATCATAAATATCCCATGAAATATATTTTGCAAGTACAACAGTATTGAACCAATTGAGTTTGAGATTTTCTATATGAAAACTCTATTAGACCCTTAATCGATTAATTAAATAACCAAAATAAGATCAGACTGTAACTCTGTTGTCACCAGTATGTATCATGACCACCTGACAAGTTTCCCATTCTCTTCTTGACAGCATGGAGGAATGTGAAGCGCTGTGCACACGCATGGCCATCATGGTAAATGGCCAATTCAAGTGTCTTGGAAGCATTCAGCACCTAAAGAGCAGGCAAGTGTTCCTGTTATGTTATTTGGTGAAGGATTTGGCGGGAGAAAGATAAATGCGTTGTAGCAGTCTGTACTTTTTACCTGTTGTTTTAATTCCTACCATTGTGTGTAAGGCTTATAAAAAACAATGAATAATTACTTCATGTTTTGTATATGATTTAGGCATAGTATGATGTTGAAGTGCATACCACCTCAATGTGTTTTCTGATATAAGTGGGCGACCTCCTTAAACCCCTAAATAAGAATTGTATTCAAAACACAATAATCTTACTGAACCCTCTTTTCTTGAAATATATCATATTATGGAAAATAGAAAAAGATTAAATTAGTGTTCATCTGTTGTTTCTGAAGAGACATGGAGGTCAAGAGTTTTGTTTTAGTGTTGCAATGTCTCTGCTATGTTAGGTATTGGAGACTAAGTAATAATTAACCCTTTGCAAGTGGCTGATAGGGCTCAGTGGTCTCTCCCAATTAATATCATATCTCACGATTATTTGAAACATGTCCTCCTTTAAAGCCTTAATATGCTCTTAATATAACAATAATTTTCTATATTGACCCCGTAATACCTACTTGAAGAAGTGAAATTACCTTTTTAATACTTCACTGTATTAATGTAGCTCTCTTTTGGAGCCAGATACCCAGTGGCCATTAAAGGAGCTTTATGTATGATTTTAGAGTGTCTTTGATAGTTTCAGACCGATGCAGGTGTCATTTTCCCGTCCAGCACCCACGTTGTCTAAATAGCTAATGCATTTGTGTCTATTTGAGCGCCTGCGGGTGTGTTGGTCTAAACATAAGGTGTGGTCTAGCGCATTGCTGACGCATTGCTGTCTTGAGGCAGCGATTGCGATTGACATTGTGTGTACATTTAGCTTGTTACACATACAGGGACGTGCAGGAGCGCAGAAATATGAAAAGGATTAAAAATGATTAGAGTACAATGAGAAATATTATACATGTGTAACCTAAATAAACATATTTTAGGAATCTCTTTATTGCCTAGATGGCCCCCTCCAACTCTTTCACAAACCTGCCGGTATAATATCAATCCGCCTATGCAACTGCGCCTTGACTTTTAAAGTGAATGGGAGATGAAACTCGGACTGGTTTATGGTATGTTACGCCAAAAACACGGCCATGAATAATGAAGAGAGTAAGTAAGTCCAACACTTTTGAACCATGCGCCCGGCTCACCGACCGTTTATCTGCCGTTAAAATAGCAAACGTGGATTTGCGCCTTGCACTTTAGACCGTGCGCTTAGATTGTTAAAATAGGCCCCATAGTGTAATTTGTTATTAAATGTCATAGGCACATAAAGTCACATAAAGACACATAAAGTGCTCTGTGAGAAGGTGTGTTCTGGTTGATAGCCCCGACCTCTATAAAGTCGATTTTTCACCGTGTAAGGGCCTCTTCTTCCTGATTGGTCTGGCAAATCTGCCTTGCCAGCTACAACAGGTTTGTCAGTGGATCCACAGGGACGGAGGAGGGGGGTGGGGTTTTGGGTTGTTGATTTTCAACCTTTTAGCTAGCTCTCGTTGCTACTCTCAAATCCTACTTATGTGGTAAGGTAAAGGTACTTTAACTGTCACATACACATACATGTTGTGAAATTCATCCTCTGCATTTAAGCACTTTCACATTGGCTTCAGCTCACATATGTAGTAGCTAGCAAACTCCTTATTGTAACCTGCCAGAAGGCTAAACCTTCCGGCAGGTTCCCAATTCTTCCCCTTTACCTCGTCAGCCCCATACAGTACTGTATGTTGTATTCTCTTTCCAATGGCTCTATTCTCAAGCACAGCCCTTTACAGTCTTTATACTGTGCATGCTCCTTATACATTTTGTTAGGTTTCCATCACCCATATCCCATGACCTTCACTCGCAGCACTTGAGTATGCTTGCTGTGGTTCGTCTGACATTTTCCAAGGCCAATACTTCTGCTCCAAGACACCGCGTGTAGCGCGTACAGTCCGATCCTTTACGCTAGCTACAGTCTGGTGACATTATTACCACTGGTGTGATCTTGCGAGTGGAGAAGGACATTGTACACACTGTACACACACACACACACACTCTGAATAAGGTGAGATGAGGAGAGAGGAAGATCAATACACCTGGGACGAGGGGCAGCACAGAAGATTTTTCAATGTGTATGGGGGGGAGGGGGATTAGGGGTGGGCACGTTGGGATTGGCAAGGTGGGGCCTTCGGTGTCAAGGGTATTTCTCCTCTCAAGAGCCCCAATGTCAGATGGCCGCAGAGAGACAGAGATTTGTGATGGTGGATGCGGTTATTTAAACAACGAGAGAGAGAGAGAGAGAGAGAGAGAGAGAGAGAGAGAGAGAGAGAGAGAGAGAGAGAGAGAGAGAGAGAGA
>JAODLL010002999.1:0-12017 GCA_026546735.1 Forbesichthys agassizii | reverse complement strand
GCCTTTGGTTACATCAAAGCTTGCGTCCCTCCTGCGCCGACCCCTTTTTCTGGTCCCTGACAATCGTTTATGACCTAGAAGAGTAATAGGAACCGTCAGCCTTATCATGGCGCAGGTCCCACCCCAATTGGCAGGGAGGGATAGAAGTAGGGTGCGATCTCCGCACCACCAGAACGCCCTGGCCCACACCATTGAACTGGCGTTAGACCAGGTAATGACATCAATTACCTGTTCACACCAGTCTGCATGGTCCACACCTAAAGTACGGTACCCGCTGCGCGTCAGACAGGTGTAATTATTAGCCACCGGGATGAAGGTAGGGGGGATAGTTAAGTTGTTCACCGGGGGAAAGACGGCACTCAAGGCGTCACACCCGGATGGTGTGATAGACATTGTGAGCGCCATCATGCAGTGGAACCCGGCGGGGTCCTTGTCTGGAAACAATGGGGCTGGGCTGGTGTACAAAGGGGGTCGGGCGGATGAGCAGGCCACGCACTCAGCCATTCCCATGGACTGAGCGGTTGCTGCTATCCATTCTAGCCATACATTTCTGTCCCCATAGCCTGTGGCAATCTTAATTATGTCACTTCGTGTGAGAGTGGTGTAATCGATCGTCTGGACTTTCAACTGCACTTGACCGGGGTCTACTGCGGATGCATCGGGGGAATTGGGTTTAGCCGGTGGGGACGGAGGAGGGGGATCATGTAGTATCATCCTGATTAGACCCTTAGGATCAGTTCCTGTCACATCTACCCTCACTACCCAATACAAGATCTGGAATCCCGTAAACATTGTCTGAGTAAGCCCCTCCATTGTTAAGATAAGGGAATTATACTTCCCCTCAACGTTGGGCGCAAACTGCCCGCGTGAAAACCCAATTCTGTTCCACTCTGGCAGACAATATCAGTGGTCTTGTTCCTCCTGGTCAGGATCTGTTCCCTTCCATGTCTCTGGCTGACCTGCAAGCTGAGCAGAAAAAGGATCCCATCATCTCGCGTGTCAGGTTTTACATTGAGAGGAAGCACAGGCCCTCCAGACGGGAATGTCACAATGAGCCTCACTGTGCCTTGAAGGTCCTGAGGCAATGGGAGAAACTCAGCCTTGTGAATGGAATCCTCTACAGGGTCTGTAGTGACACACTGACAAAGCACAAGAAGTTCCAGTTCGTTCTCCCTGAGTCACTAAAACCTTATGCGTTGTCAGGCATCCATGACTTGGCTGGTCACCAAGGTCAACCCCGCACCCTCTCTCTGGCCCGTCAACGCTTATTTTGGTACGACATGGAGAAGGATGTACGCTGTTACGTAAAGAACTGTCTTCGCTGTGTCTTCAGTAAGACTCCTGAGCCGCATGCAAGGGCCCCACTGGAGCGCATTAAGACCTCTGTCCCTATGGAACTGGTGTGTGTCGACTTTTGGTCTGCTGAAGATGGCAACAATAAATCTGTGTATGTGCTGGTGATTACTGACCATTTCACTAAGCTTGCCCATGCATTCCCATGTCAAGACCAGACTGCTAAGAAGGGGGTGAATAAGCTTTGGGATGGCTTCTTTTGTGTCTATGGCTTCCCTCAGCGTCTTCACTCTGACCAAGGGGCAAACTTTGAGAGCAAGTTGCTGGCTGAGCTCCTTTCACTGGCGGGATTCAACAAGTCTCTGACCACCCCCTATCACCCAATGGGGAATGGTGGGACAGAGAGGTTCAACCGCACCTTGGGCAACATGCTGAGATCTCTGCCCCCAAGATCAAAACAGAAATGGCCGCAAATGGGCCAGACCATGACCTTCGTGTACAATTACACGGCTCATGAGACCACTGGATTTGCACCTTTCTTTTTGATGTTTGGGAGAGTCCCAAGGCTGCCTGTTGACCTCATGTTTAGGACTGTTCTTCGGGATGAGACTGTCTGTGACTTTAACATCTATGTCAAGTCTCTGTTGGCTGACCTGCAGTCTGCTATGCTGCTGGCGCAGAATATCTCTGCAGCTGAGCAAAAGCACCAAGCCGACCAGTACAACAAGAGGGTCAAAGGCCTCGTTCTGTCCATCGGTGACCAGGGTCTCGTTGCGAACAACGGCGCCAGGGGGAGACGCAAGCTTGCCGACAAATGGGAGCCTGTTGTCTACACAGTGGTTGACTCTAAGCCTGACCTCCAAATTCACAGAATCAGAGAGAAGGATGGTATATCGTCCATCGAAACTTGTTGGCTCAGGTCAACTTTCTCCCCTTGCGAATGGAAGAGGCTGAAACCACTCCACAGAGCACCACTGGAGTTGTACCCCCCTTGTCTGAGCTACTGGAGGATGATGTTGGTTCATCTATTGGACAGACTGCTGTTCCAGATGAGCATTCAGCTATTGGCTCTTTGTCTGGCACAGAAGACTGTGGAGATGATTGCACTGCTTCATGGGTCCGGGAACAGTCCATGTCTGCTGATGAAGATGGCCCTTCCCTGTTGACTGGTTCTCCCCAGGCCCCACTTTCCCCACCTCAATCTCCCCGTGCTACTGCTGGTCTGTCAGAGGCTTCATCTGACATAGGCAGGCAAATTACTTCTCAGTTCGGGAGAGCCATTAAACCTAATCAGACGGTTGATAGAAACCATGGGAATGAGGTTATGATATTGTTTTTACAGTGGGTTATATACCTGGTGTTTACAGCTATGGCTGTTGGTTCTGTTTTGAGGTTAATTAATTTCTGATGTTTGTATATGCCCATGTGTGTAATGAAGTGTGTGTGTTGTGTAAAAGGCACCTCACTTTGTCCGTAGAGTGTTCAGAGGTTTTGTTAAGCGCAAAGTAGTCCTCTGGTCCTCTTGACCCTTTAATTGGGTAGCAGTCATTGCTGACATAACGTCTGGGTAAGGGTTGGGCTATGTGTCAAAGTTTGTGTAACTCTAGGGGGGTGAGTGTAACAATGTTAAAGTTCCCTATTATTATTGCTGCATGTTAGTAGAATTACACAAATTTGTATGCATTTTATTTAATTGTTTTATGCTTTAGTATTGTATAGCCTGTAGCTCCTTCTTGCAACTTCCTGTTTTCCCCCTGACCTCTCACCTTATGCTCTATGATGTGGCGAGAGGTGGGTGTCCCCAATTTATCTAACATCATCTGTTATAATCCCATACTTGTATGTTTTATTTATTTTGCCAAAAGGTTGTACCTTATATTTCCATTCATTTTCAATTGTTATTATTTTACTACAGTGCCATTGTGATGTTTTATTTTTGTCTCAAATTGTGTATATAGAAGCAGATGCTACAGCCTGTAATGCTACGGGGATTTGTGCTTTTCTTTTAATTTCTGCAGGTATGTAGTTTACATATTCTGTGTATTTGTATATAGTGTTCTGTGTATTTGTATATAGTGTTATTATGCTAGCAGCGAGTCACCCCTTATGCTCTATGATGTGGCGAGAGGAGCAGATGCTACAGCCTGTAATGCTACGGGGATTTATGCTTTTTTTTTTTATTTCTGCAGCTGCAGTAAATGGTCGAAGACCAAGTGATCAACGAGTCACACAAGTTATTTCAAAACACAACGCAGAATCTACGCCAGTTACACACCCACAATGAAATGTAGCCTACTGTATAGTGAAAACACAGTCACGCCACGTCATATACCATAATAAATTATTATAAACTATCATTCCAGTTATTTTGGCCAATTCTACAGTCTCTTTTTAGGAGTGGTCATCGTTTGATTTATAATTTATTGAAAAAAGTGATTGTGGAAAAAATAGCCATTTTAGTATTCTAATAATTTGGCAAGCTATAATCACTGATCAGGCTATAAAACAGACACAAAGCTACAACATCTCACACTCTGTTAGATAGATTTATGTTCTCTGTACAGAAATAGGATACCCTGGTTCTCAAGGTTAGGGCAGACAACAAGCTCAACTGGCCTTCTTGTTGTGACAGACTGACTGACAGACTAATCGTTTCTAACCCTAGATGCTGTGCGCACACACACACACACCCACACACACCCACACACACACACACACACACACACACACTCACAGGAAATCGTCAACCTATTGACAATGGATGAAATACAGTATATCAATTTGTGTTTGCTTGGTGTCTAACATTGGTTAGGCCTGCTGCCAACGCAATGTTTTCAGTCACACAACCCCGTTCCTCTATCTCCACCTAGCGGAAGACAATTGTCATTACACATCCTGACAATCCAATATTGTCCTCGTGATACCATTCTGCTCTCGCGAGCTTCAGTTTTACGTCAGTCTACCATGGATGTATTGTAAGAACCATCTACTGGCTAGTTCAGTACTGGTTCAATATGGCAACCAGGTGGGGAATTTGTAGTACAGGAAAAATCTGTCATGATTT
Source organism: Forbesichthys agassizii (assembly GCA_026546735.1). Lineage (NCBI taxonomy): Eukaryota > Metazoa > Chordata > Actinopteri > Percopsiformes > Amblyopsidae > Forbesichthys > Forbesichthys agassizii. The sequence continues at coordinate 7,660 of JAODLL010002999.1, read as the reverse complement.
TACTGTTGCACTGAGAACACTTCTGTCTGGAGACCACCAGGTATTTAAAGTTGTTGTATTACAAACAGATGATCTTTAATGTTTCAATACATTCGAAATGCAAAAGTCTCTACCGTACTGGCGTCCAGGGAACACTAAGTTAAAGATTGCTTAAGTCTTACATTTAGACTACTCAATTTAGTCTGTTTGGCTTAATATGGTGTCTTATGAAATGATGGTCCAGAACAATTTCTAAGTTCTGTTAAATGTAGGCTAATTAGTTGAGATTGAGGTTGGACCCCTTGTGATAAACTGACAATGTTTCTGAAGATTGTGGCGGTGGCAGCCCGTAAATTGCAAGATGCAGAAGCCTTTGCGAAGAAGCACAATATTCCTCGAGCATACGGCAGTTATGAGGAGCTTGCCAGGGATGCAGAAGTAGGTGAGTGCAGTGACTTTAGTCAGTTTCCTTATGAATAATTTCGACTTTATGAATGTTGTCGATGAATGTTGTACTGCACCTAGTAACCTTACATACCAGATGGATTGTTTTCACAACTCCATCTGGATTGTTGTCACAACTCCATCTGGGGAGTTGTAGCCTACGTTGAAACCGGTTGAAACAGTTTGTAATGTATGACGGCGTATTAGAGCCATAAAAAAGGACAGTGGGGGCTGGGGGAGGGGGGCAATATTGTGACATGTAAAAAAACTCGCAAATTGTTGAGAAAAATACTCGATATTCCGAGTTATAATGTACATTTTGCGATAAAAAAACTCGGAAATATAGTGGCCAAGACGTCACTTCCTACAGTGCCAGAGCTACTGTGTACAGTACTAGAAGCAGTACTGTATATGTAGTTGTCTTTATCAGGAAAACTGATCAAGATCAACGAAACAAGTTAATATATGGTATGCCCAGGATGTTTTGCTGTTGGCAGTAAGAACAATGGTCAAAAACCTTCTCTGCAGAATATGGTTGGCTTGGCATAAATCTTAAGAGACTGGCAGCAGACACAATCTCTGTTGCAGTCAAGACTCCGGTACGGTATGGCCTTATATATTTTACTTTTCTTTTCCAGGATGAGCTCAAACTCTTAAAAATGGTTGTTGCTATATACAGTAAATAAGCGTTAGCAAAGTCATCCAAATACACCATGCTCTATGCTAATATTTATGATTGTGTAGTAAACTAACACAATCTTATGTTATGCTTTTAATTATTCAAATGTGTAAATGCTCATATTTATATATGCATAAGACATTTGGTCCTTAAATTATTTACCTGTGTTGGGGTCCTAAAATACAATGTAATGCTTGCCTTGTACAGTCCATAGGCCAATGTGATTAAACGTGATGAAACATGTCATGTATATGTCACTAATCAACTCTAATAACGTATTTGTTGTTTTCATTTTTTTTTCTAAAGGAAACTGATATAAAACACAATAGTTGTAAACCTACTCCTATATCTGCATGTCTAAAGAAAAATATGAAAAGGAAATGATCTTGCTCAGGTTGGACATTATATTAGTATGCATGTACACATTACATTTTCTACTATGTTTGTCTCTCTATCAGCTCAGGAAGAAAATACGAAAACCCCACAAATCCTGATTATGTATCCAACCTCACATGTCAGATGGACAATGGCAGACTAACATATACCGACAATATATTTGAGTTAATGCACAGCAGATTAAACTGAAAAGCACTAAGACTTTGGTCCCCGGCAGTGATGACAGCTCATGAGAGATGAGACTATTATACAGGTATTGTACAAATGTAATTAGTTGAAAATACCAGCAAGGCCAGCTGCAATTGTATCCAGTGAAGCAACAAGTGGACATGCTGCCATCACTAAGCATGAGACCAGGTCAGGAACTAATATACCATCTCACTGTCTCTCTGCCAAGCAGCCGCTCAAGGACAGCCTACCGGTACCTCCTTAAAGATGGTAACATTTTACTTGGTCCCTACAGAATAGACGAGCAGTAGTACGTCAAATGTATTACAATTTTCCATCCTGTAATAAACATGACTTTTTCCCATATTTGGATCTATTGTTGAAATACTGCTGTAAAGGATTACACAGCCTAGTATCACATAGCCATAAAGACAACAGCAGACATTTATTAGTCAATAATATACAACTGAACTGTGCATCTTTAATGTATGAGGCAACATGAGTGTCGACAACCAGGGTTCAGAGCTTGATTGACCTGTAAACAGAAAAAAATGCAGGATGTTAATACAACCTTGTTAAACACATTTTTGCTCAACTCCTGAGCCCCTGAGCAGATGCGTGCGTTCCAAAATACAAAATACAGTTACAGTACGGAATAGGAAATAATGTAAGATATGGATCGTAGTAAGAAAAAGTCTTGGTAAATAATATGTCTTGCTGTCTAAAGAATCTAAGCGGCGGGAACAGGAAGTGACGGTCTTGAACCAATCTATTTTCGATTTTTGTTTTTCGCAAATTTGCGACGTAACAAACTCTGAATATTACCACACTCTCCAGCCCAATACAGCCCGTTTTTTTATTTTATTATTTTTAATGGCCCTCATACGCCGCCGTAGTACGGGCTAGCCTGGTGTAACCAAATAAATCGAGCGCATAGTCGGGCGGAGCCAGGCTAGGTAGGGGCAGGTATTTTTCATTAATTAATTCATCCATCCATTCATTCAAGTTTGCATTCATCTTTATTCAGAGGTGGTATATGTCGGAGCCATTCATCCCTGCCACCTGAGCCTGTCTCTGCTCTTCATGAATGCTAGTAAAAATGTGTTGTGTGAGAAACCGATGGCCATGAACTCACAAGAGGTCCAGCAGATGGTGGCCTGTGCTAAGGCAAATAGCGTCTTCCTCATGGAGGTAAGGGGCACTGTTATTTTGTCTGAATTCTAGAAGACTGAGAAGAAACAAGAACGCCTCCAAAATGGGTGTGTGAACTAGGACAAATCAATGTTAATTACAAATATCTCTCCAGGCGGTTTGGACCCGTTTCTTTCCGGCAACACTGGAGATCAAACGGCTGCTAGCAGAGGGCGAGGTGGGCGAAGTGAAGCTGGTGAGGGCGGAGTTTGGAGCGGCGCTTGGCCATGTGCCACGAGCGGTGGAGAAAGAGCTGGGGGGAGGGGCTCTACTAGACCTAGGTATTTACTGCTTGCAGTTCATCTGCATGGTGTATGCTGGAGAGAAGCCTGAAAGCGTCCGGGCCACTGGAGTCTGCTTGGACACGGGTAACCATGGCAACCTGAGGGTCTACTATACACGATATAATTATAAAATGCAATATTGATTATCAAAATGAGTCTGAATGCATAACCCTAAACCCATTGTTGCTATAAACAACTGTATTTTGCTACTTAACCTAGTGTGTTATGAGCCCTGGCTGCTTTGTTACTGCAGGAGTGGATGAGGCCATGGTTGTCACTATTAAGTTCTCTAGGAACCGAATGGCTGTGTTCACTTGTTCTGTGGCTGTGGACCTCCTCAATGACGCCATTATCAGTGGAACTAAAGGCTCTATCAGGGTAGGACTGTTGTGGGTTCTAGGGGCTCATTGGCCCCCTCACAAAATTACAGATCCTACTAGGGTAACGACATGACCCACCCCACTACTTCGTGATTGGCTAATGATTATATATGTCACTCACTTAGCCTTTGCTGTTTATTGCAGTTAAATTAGCAATTAAGTTTATGGGTTAGTTTGTTCTATGATTCTACACATTGCATTTGGCACCAGAGAGTTCAATGTGTTTCTGGTGTACCTCTCAAACCAATCAGAGGCAGAGGGAGGACTATGGTGTCACCATAGTAGAATTTGTAATTTTGTGACCTGCTCAGCTGGTGGTGCAAGCATTTAGGATCAGCAACAGAATATTTCCTTTGCATAAATTAATGACTTAATTTATTTACAGTGTAATATAATATATTGCTTAGACCACATCTACTTTGGTTATACAGTACATACAGTAGCTACTAGCCATTATGTTCCAGACCAGTCACTCAGCACTACAAGCTTTCTGTAACGAGCTGGCACCTGTCTAGGTCCCTGCTCATATGTGGTGTCCTACATCACTAGAGGTTAATGGAAGAAGGAATCGGTACCCCCTGCCTGAACCCGACATGCCCCTCAACTTCATAAACGGTACAGGGATGCGATATGAGGCGGAGGAAGTTCGACAGTGCCTACTCAAAGGTACCATTCAACTACATATCACATTGAGATTATATTAAGGTATATTGGCTCATTGTGCATGGGTGACAATAATAAAGTATAGAGTATGTAGTTTAAAATTTGTCTAGCTGTAACCTACATGAATTACTAGCATTTTCTGACTTGTGATTCAGTGGTTGAGCTGGAAGCCCAGCCTATTAATCAGTCATACCTGCTAGTTTAATACAAAAATTAATAGTAATTTTAGTTACTTTGGTCTGAAACATAGCCTAATTGTAATGAAATTAGCTCTACATAAAGCGGGATCAAAATACTATTGATACACACACACACACAAGTATATGAATTAATGGCAGATTTCCCCTATTCAGGCCTGCGAGAAAGCCCAGGCATGTCTCTGGCAGACTCTCTCCTCCTTGCAGAGCTAGAGGATGAGGCTCGCAGACAGGTGGGGGTGGTGTATAGCCAGGACCACCAGTAACACAAAAACAAATGGTTCACAGGGATTTTATGAGATTTTCTAATGGGTATGTCATACTGATTGTTGCAAATAAAGACATAACCAAATGTGGTATGTACACTTTCATTGAATGCCATTCATTCCGTAATGAAAATAGATAATAGCCTTTAATCTCTGCCCCAGTGGATACATTATCCCCTTCCTAAAATAATGGCCCAAGCCATTTAGACTTTTGCTTATATCAACTCAATGCTGGCCACCTCTGGTCAAATTGCCTACATCCTCAGTTGAACAGACCCTGTGATTTCCACCCCTGTAGTATAATGACCTATGTCAATATCTGGTTCAGTTGTGTTTTCTACTAAAATGAATTGGGCCATTATTTTAGGTTATCAAGGATATTTAACTATCAAGTTTAGAGATGTACAACCTTTCACTATACCAACATACTCAATTTAAAATGTAGCTGTATAATATAAATCAGACAAAGTCCAGCTAGGTGCTCCTTGTTTTATTAATGGGAATCCAGTCAGTCATTGTCCAGCACAGGACACCAGGTTTATACAGCAGTATGCTTCAGGTAGGTCTTAGATAATAGCAATAAATTCACCCATCCTCTAGGGCGTAACAGAAAGAGAGCTCTAACAGACATCCAAACCAACATTTTTCTACGTAGACAAAATATAAGTAGTGTTGGATGCTCTGGAAAAATATCACCATTCACATAAATCAATTATATTAAAGATAACATGTTCTAAAGCTGGCATAAAGAATACATTTATAGACAGCACGACAAGAGGACTTTGGGAGAGTGACTGAGAAGAGACTGGAGACTGGGCACCCAGACAAGCCCTTTGGTTCACAATGAAAATACTTTGTTCTCTAGCCAGAGTGCATTCAGTAAACTATTGTATATAAACAGACATCACACACCACAGTATGTGTTTATATGCCGAGATGTATACACTGTTTAAGGGCGAGTCTGAGGGCCCGGGGAGGGGGGGGGGGGTGAAATAAGTGCTGAGAGTGGGGGGTGGGGTGGTGAATGGAGGGGACAGCTATGAAGCCTGTTGAGCTGTTCATGGCACCAGAACCACACGCATGGTGTTTGTGTACCCAGAGCCGGGACGCCAGCCGGTCAACACGACGACCACATCATCCGCCTTGAAGAACCCTCTGGCCTTGCCTAGAAGTCACATCTCAGTTATGCACACATCAGCGGAACCCAACATGGGATGTGTGGACATTGCCCCATATGCCAACAGCAGCTCATATGTAATCACGCATTCTTTATTTTATCTAAAGTAAGTGTTAAGCCTGTTGCACATAGCTGATGCGGAACTGAAGCACAAGCGTTTTCAGGACTCCGCTATGCTTTGCACTCTGCCGGCGGATTTTACAAATTGGTCATACATGTTGCGCTGCATAGATGGTGCAGTAGTAACATGATATTATGAATGTTGTAGGACAGTAATGGTATAATCAAACATTATTATGACAACAATTCAGGTGAGCAACAACGTTATATAAATAGGATGTTTAACAACTGTGAGAGGAAATTGTGGGCAAATAACTCCCGGAAGAAAAAATAAAAATGCATCAGCTCCCCCTCAGCTCAGTGTGCAACGGCCTTTAGGTGATATCTTTGAGGCGAACGAGTTTACAGCAATCACAGGCCAGTGGCAGTACACTTCATTAGCGCTGCATATTACTTCTGACACAAATGATTGCTGTAGGAAACCTCATTGCTTCTATGCACCATCTCATGAATTATCTCAAAGTTGAATTGAGAAGTATTTCCTTAATGGGCAGTAGGTCTCATTGTTTTTGTATTACTTCAATCCATAGTTTAGATGGAACATTGACAGCTTGTCACAAGTGCATACATTTTTTTATACAATATATGCTTTTGTCTATTAAACAAGGAGGTTTTTATAAATCTATTTCACTTCACAGTTATCTGACTAATATGAGACTAAGAATTTAGCTACAAACAAGAAGGTAACTAGGTGATAATAAAGCCTCACCCATCTCCATGGCGAAGTTGACCCTTAGATCCACGTCCTCTGCCCACACATCATGGCAGGGCTTGTTGTAGAAGACGGGGAAGATGCCACGGTACAGGTGGGCCTGGCGAGCTGTCTGAGAGTTACGCGTTACTGCAATGATGGGTGCCCGGGGCCGGTACCTGGATATTAGGTGGGCAGACCTACACACACCACAAGGGCATTTATGTATATCCAATCTAATCTGATGAACTATTGTTTTAGAGATCTATTGTTAGAAGTGGACATTCTACAATCCATGAACAATCCATAATGTGTTTGGACAACTAGCTGTTCAAAAGAAGATATGGTACACCGGCAGCTCATTGAGTCTAACCAGTCCCCAAACAATAAATTAGTCCAATAATTGTATAATACAATTTATATTTTCTAGTTTAAACACATTTATATTTATTACAATCTCAGTTGACTATCATACTAATTATATTACTCTTAGTCTACTCAAGTTAGACTTTATCCCGATTTCTGAATACATGTCGATTGCCTGAGAAACATCAGGCAACTATGGTACTCTGCAAGTTAAGTCAATAGGAAAGCTTACTATTCTTCTCTTCTGGTCTATGTACATGAGCTATTTGAAGGCCTACAGCCCTACGCAAATATTAATAGTTCTGCTGGTCCATTGCGATCTGCAAAGCCTTCAACAGGAGTCCCAAATCTTGAATTTAATTCACTAGATTAGGACAGAGTTTCTCGATAAGTCGTTTTATCCCTACTTACAATCACTGACTTCACCTTGATTAAGCATCTGTTCATGTGGTGTGTGCGTGAGGGTTAGATATTAATAATGGGGTTGTTACTACTACTACTACTGGGTGTAATGGTTCACCAAATCCACGGTTTGGTTCATATCTCGGTTTTTGAGTAACGGTTCGGGTCATATCGCGGTTTTAGTGCTGGACGATATGGCCAAAATTTATATCACGATATACTTAATAATTTCGGTCGATACGGTATAATTCCGATAT
>JAODLL010002998.1:0-12017 GCA_026546735.1 Forbesichthys agassizii | reverse complement strand
ATGGTTTAATTGAACATAACATGTAAACATTCACAGTGCAGGGAGGAAAAAGTATGTGAACCCCTAGCCTAATGACTGAGGAAAAAGTAAGTAAGTGGGTAAGCATATTATGGTTGTTTTTTTTTTGGTTGTTTTTTTTTGTCCCCATTAATTTAACCTGTATTTGTATAATAATGCACATTAATATACAAACCTCAGACATGGCTCACAAAATAGTGAGCTGGGGTGCAGTTCCACTTCATAAAATAAAAAATAGTCCTGGCCTATGTAATAGTACTAAGTAGGCCTCCAAATTAATAAGAAGTGGTGCTCAAAGCATTGAGCTCACGCCACTCAAACACTAATCTCGCGAGATCTGTTTATCTCATCGATGCCTGCTCTTACAGCTCCAGCGTCCCTGGGCGATGCTGTTGCTATTGCTGTGGATTTGATTGACAGGAATCATGTCGGTGTGGTGGAAGCGAACCGGGATGCTGCTTCTGCAACGGGAAACGGGGAGAACCTGCATTCAGGACATACATCACAAAATATAAATAGCCTTAAAAGGCGCTGGCTTATATCTAAATATTGAACAGCTTTTTCTGTTCTTTTAGTTATTTTTATTTTTTTAAACATCCATGTCAATTGAAGAATATACGCTCGGTGGATGCTGTGGCGAACCGCGTCCATATAGTATTTCTGCTTATTTTGATATTGTGTTTGATTTGAGGTTAAGCAACAGTCAGATACACCTTTGTGAAAAAGCTTGTAGACTAATATCCTACAAGGACAGTTACAATGGAGTCGCCTCTCTGACGGCTCAAATCCATCACGTAAACCCTAAATACACCATGAGCTCGGTTCATGGCGTTGATAGATTTCGTGGTGCTATGCACGTTCATTTTTTGATGCGATTTTCTTGAAGTGCAAATAAAAAAAAGACTAACTGCTCCCAAACTATGGACGAGGAGATTACTAAAAGCGAAGATCAGCATTTGAGTTTGCAGAAAGCTTTGCAGCAGTGCGAGTTGGTGCAAAACATGATCGACATAAGCATATCGAGTTTGGAAGGTTTACGGACCAAATGTGCCACATCCAACGACCTGACACAAAAAGAGATTCGAACGCTGGAGGTAAGCGGGATCTGCTGTGCACCTTTAAATGCGGGGTTGTCTACGTCTGTCATCGTCTCTATCTATGCCATCGTGCTTACATTAAACACTTTTTATAACAGTATTTTTTCTAGCGGGCCGTTTCGTTGCAGGTAAAAGCTAAGCTACATCTAGTTGTGCAGCTGCTGTTATGTTTTCAGCGGTGCAACAAATCAATAAGCCAGGGGCTGCAGTTGTCTTCTAAGCTTGCGTAGATATTCTGCAGGTGGCGGCGGACAGACGCGAGATGTTCGGAAACTATTCTATGATAATTCTCCTGGAAGGCACTGAGGCCTATTAAGACAATAGCCTATAGTCTTCTGGTTGAGTGCACGCACATCTGCCCAACAGGCGATAGTTATGCAATGACAGATTAGTGAAATTAGTAAAAAATTTTGTTGGCCGATTGACGTGGCCACGGGGGACATAATGTAAAATTTTCCGTAATGTACGACCACTATGAGGTTTTCTGTTTAACCACTCAATGCGTGGTGCTTCTCAACCAGTCTCTGGCACATTATGAGACCGATGTTCTCTCCATCCATCATCTCAGCACAGGGCCCATACTGGGATAAGTTCTACCCTATCCCCTCTCTCCTTTGCCACCCCAGCATATGCTTGTGTAGTGATGTGTTCCACTACATGCATCTGAAAACAAACATAACTTAATATTTAGCTGATTACATAATTATTTCTAAAAACATTTTGGTAGGCTACATAAACTTTTTGCTTTAATTTTGTTGCTTGATGTGTTGACTTGTTTATTGTGACAATATCCTCTGACTCATAGCTGCATAATTGCTGAAAACATCAATAAATAAATGCTATCTATATGTGCATTTTTTGTTTTTGGATGAGAAAGTGGAGGCTGAGAGTGAGTGGCCACTAAGCAACATTAGAACTATTAACCAACAATATTATGACCAACAACATTCATTTACCAGTGTGCAGAGGAACCCCACCCAATATTGTGTCGGCCATTGGTTAATACCAAAGTCTTTATAGGCAAGTCTTGCCACTTGGCAATGATCTTTTAACTTCCGGACTTTATTTAGAAAGTACTCAATGGCATTAAAAGGGACAGAGCCATAACGGCTCTTTCAGTGATCATTGGGACATAAGAATTGCACATATATGATCACAAGTCAAATCTTATAAAAAACATCTTAAAACGTTTAGTGATTTTGCCCCAAAACAAGGCTTAACATTTTTTTTTGTTGCCAGAAATATATTTGCAGTTACATAGGAAGATATATATTGTCAGACATTATCAGTAAAATCAAGAATAGTATAAACAATTTAATCAAGTTGTGTATGAATACAAATGTGCAACTTGAATTTAAAGTTAAATTATACTGCAGCCAATACACATTTTTACAAAATACCACCTGGTATTTATAGAACACACGTGAGTTTTTGATCACAACAAATATTACATACATACAGCTAGGAGAGGCTCTTTATTTACTCACTAAAATGTATGTGCCGGTTGCTGTAGAAAAGCGGGAGACTAGGAATACGTTCTGTGTTGTTGGGATATTTGGAGAAAGATTTAAATGAATCTGTTACATTGACCTGTGATAATTGTACTGGTTGAAAGTTTTTAGCAAGCTCCTTCACCGATTGAATAAAATAATTACTAAATTGATTCACGATTTCTTTACTATCAGTAATAGTCGCTCCATTTATTTCTCCTTTATTGATTTTCGTTTTTTCTGTTTACCACTAATGAGGCTATTTATGTTTCCAGATTGAGGTACAATTTCCTTTTAGATTCCGCAATCAGTTGCATATAATAAAGCTTTTTTGCTTTGCACAATTCCCCAACTACCTTATTCCTCAGTCCCTTAAAAACAAGTATGTCCGTATTTATCTTTGGACAATGCATTTTTCAGTGACAATGTTTTGCATTCACTTGAACCAAGGTGACCGTAGAGATTATAGGTAGCCTACTGCCGTACTGTAAGAGATTGGGCTAGAGCCTTTTGCTGCACCTAAAATAATCATGAAAATAACATGACAACTGAATCAGATTATTATTAATTCATGTATTTTCATTATCAGCCAAAAGTGTGTTTTGTAGCCCTCATTTCATTTTTTAAGACATTTATTTGATTAATTGGTAGACTACTTTCCAGTTATCTGGACCACAACATAGAACATAGAACAAGCGGCTCCGCATCTTTCCAACCAATTTCAAAATAACTCCCCAGAAACTCAGTGCTGCATAGTACCATTCCAGTTTGCTGCTTGTGGGAGAAGCTACTGTGTCTATAAGTGAAGAGAATGGATTACAAAAGTGCTTGTTTTTGTTCTATATATTATATAAGTTGTTTCACCAAAGGACGTGCTCTCATTGTTTCTTGGTAAGTGTTATTGCATTATTACACAACACATGGATCACTGCTACTAAACAGATACTGATACAGATATAACAATACCGGTAGCTGTATAGCTCAATGCCCGATCGTCACTACTAGGCTGACCATATGGCCTCTTTTTCCCGGACATACTGTATGTAACTGAGGCATTAAAAATGTTTCCGGCCTGGATTTTCTAAATCGCCCAAAATGTCCTGGATTTGGCTTGTGTGTATGTTATTGCATTAAAGTTTGCATCTCGCCTTCTTAAACGCCACTATTGATTTGACTGACTAATCCTGATTACGGACTGTGAGAGGCAGCAATGAGACGTTAGGATGCCCAGTCTGCCTGAAATCAACCAACGAGTTCACGCACTATTGGTTGATGGTTTATGGTATGGTTTGTAGGCGATATCACGCACTTCACAAGACGTAGCTATCTCCGTCTTGTTACAGATCGTTAGGGTTACAGATCGTTATCATAGGTCGCCAGGTGCAACTCGGGGGACGAGCGTGACATTATCGAGCTCCAATCCAACATACAGCCACCTTGCTCTGCCGTCCAGGTCGTCCAGTGCAACCCGGGGCTCCAGCGCAACATAACCGAGCTCCAATCCGCCAACGAACTCCTCTCCTGAGCCAATCTGAGTTCCACATGTCCTCCCTGTAAACAGCGTAATACCAAAAATGCAATTTTGCTTATGTATTTGATGCAATTAATTAATAACCTAACCTGAATGCCAATTTAAGATGAAATTCTTATTTTGTCATCCTTACATTTGTAGGTAAATAACTGCTTCAAAATTTGTTTCCGAAAGTGGCCAGGCATAGCAGTGGTTGGTAATCAAAAGCAGTTGGGCTGAATATGAATATATTCCATCCACGGTAGTAACACTGCTTCAGCTCCAACTTTTATTTTGACTGTGTGCTCGAACTACTGGTGCTGATATCTGACGCGTTGAGATTTATATGACGTAAAATGCATCATAGCAGCCCGGCGCCATATTGAAAGAGAGGCAAAAACTTGCATGTCAATGGCCAAAGTTGGATTGTTGCTTCTAGTTATTATATAGTTGTATGGTAGTAACCTACGTAATACATGCACTATTTTATGATTTGCCTGTTTCTCCACCACTGTTATTTTCAGACCAGGGAGTTAACAGTCCACGTTGAAAGGCAAAGCACTTGTCCGTGTCACATCAACATTTCTAATGCCAAAAACAAATAGAAATACTTGGTTTTCATGGAAAAGGGTCCTGTAAGATGCTTTGTCTGTTTGGCAAGATTGTTGCTTCTCATGTGGAAGCAACAGGCAAGTTTGTTTTGCATGTTTGTGCAACCTAGGTCTACCTGTTTGATTAAACATTACAGTTTTACAATATTTTGTACATTAGGCAAACATGTAGACATAACGTGAGAGCTAACGTGTAGCCTACCTTATAATAAGTCTTACTGTATGTATGGCGTGTGGTACCGTACAGTTCCGGTCCACTGACTGCTGGCTCATCTAATCATAAACGATATGCAAATGATGCTCATGTTAGCCCGCACAAGTTAAAATTCCATCCTATACCTTTTGATATTGCCGCAATTGGCATTAACTGCCCTAACCCTTGGGGGTTTCCCTAACCCTAATGCAAATGGGCTCTGTAGGTCTGTGGTTTAATCCGTACTAGGATATTTCCTAAAAGTTTGTTGCTTTTGAGTTTCTGGTGGATGTAATTGTTCTAGGCATAATTCTTTTTTTTCTCTCGTTATAATACAGGTACAGTGCACATGTTTTAATAGTACTTTCCGGTTATTCAGACCGCAAACAGAAAAACCCCAGATGAAGAATGGACCTCTGACCTTAACCCAGCGACCTAACCAGAGAAAATACAGTATTCTGGATGACCTAATCTTAAATGTCACAGACAGAGACCTAACCTCAACCAGTAGGTAGAACAAATACAGAATTAGACCTTAGCTTAACCAGAGAAGCACGTGTGAGGTTAACATTCACTATATAGCTGTAACGTGTTGGGGGGGCAAGAGCAGGCGCAGACATGGCATGGAACTGCGTTCACAAGCTTACACTCTGCGTTTAATAAATTGGCTTAACAAAGCCAGAAAACAAACACATCACGGCCAGAAGGCAAACTCAAATCAAAACAAAAAGACGTGTGGCTAGGGTGCGTTGGGGACCTGGGCAAATGGTGACCGGAGGCGGACGCACACCTGCAAAGAAGGACGGTTAGGAAGGTGCGCCGCCCAACGACTCATCCCTGGATGATACACTAGCAGTCAATACTTAAATGTAGGCAATCATATTAAGATCACCTGTTCCAATTGCATTCTTTCGGCAAATTTGACTTGTGGTGACACTGAAGGCCCAGTGTCGATGGTCACAGTTCGCTACTGTTCAAACGTATATGATATCTGTTAATGTATGTACAGTAATGTCAGCCATTTTACTCTAACAGGCTTCTAGGGGAATCAGTAATTACTCATGTTCTATGATCTGTCAACAACATTACTGTGGTATTTTATTTTGCATGCTTATGGCTGGTTAGATTAAATTGGTAAAACCTGGTTTAAATAAGTCTTTGTCAGAGGGTGCGTGTACTGGGACCTTCTAGCTGGGGCCTTACATTATTCTGCGTGGTGCTTAAGGAATGTTTAATAAGAAACTATTATAACTTTGCTTGTTGACTAATACACAACTTACATTATTTTCCATTCATGTCTTATGGAAAACACTATACATGAGTGTTGGGACCAAGTATAGCCTTACATACAATGAACATGTGACCAACAAAGAAAGGGCATCTTCAAACTTGTTTGACCTGCAAAACAATACCATACAGGTCCATGTACACACATGACTAACACAGAACCTTTTTATATTCATATATAGTATTGTAGCCTACTATTGTCGCTACAAAACATTGTGCCATCAAAACAAGCGTCCAACACACTTGTCTTATTCATAGCATGCATGACACAACTGTCGTGGTTAAGGCTGGCTATGAATTACATTCTGATGCGAAGCAGAAACTTCATAAATTGTTTTAGGATGAAAGTGACGCAATGCAGTTCATGTGTTTAAGAAATTGTTTTAGTTATGTGAACCCAAAACTGTTAATGTTGAGAAAACGATCAAACGTCAACTTAGTATAATAATATCAGGTTTGCAGTGCCTCTACGGGAACTGGCGAGCGCCTGGTTGCTGGGTTTGCCACGGAGCCCAGCTGGGCACAGCCCAAAGAACCAAAGTGGCACTATCCTCCTTTTCATCCTATGGGCCCACCACACTGGGAACGTCTGGAAGAAGAAGAAGAAGAAAACTTTATTGATCCCAAAAATGGGCAATTAATTTGCAGCTTGCATCATTCATCTACACATGTACAACTTCTTATCACTTGTGTGACGGCCTCCTGATGTCACGTTGGAGTGGATTGGCTCAACTCTCCATCCAGGAAGTGAAGGGGCGGGGCTGCGTTAGACCAGATGCCACCCACCTGGGCACCCTGGCTCTGGTGGCTATAAAGACCGGCCTGCTATCCACTCTGAGGGGCTTGATTCTAGCGGATTTATGCATGTAACATCTTCTAAGATGAATAAATCCTGCTTTGGCATTTAGTTGGACTATGTGGTCTCGTTTTGTCGCATTACTCTGCGCTAGGTTGTGACACTTGACACACTTATAACAAATGCTGATAACATTCTTATCCTTAATGGTTAGCCCATTATACCAACAGATGCAAGAGAAGGTTAAGGGAGGAGGCCCCTGTCCATGAGATCTTCAACCCACACCTCCGGCGGAACTTCTCTTGTATCCCTGTGGAGGTTGGGGACATTGAACCTGAGTGGGCAATGTTCAAAGCTTCAATTGCTGAAGCTGCGGTGAAGAGCTGTGGTCTCAAGGTCTTAGGTGCCTTAAGGGGCGGTAACCCTTGAACACCGTGGTAGACACCAGTGGTCAGGGAAGCTGTCCGACTGAAGAAAGAGGCCTGGAATATTCTGGAGAAAGATACCGACGGGCCCGAAGGGCTGCAGCATCTGCCCTAGCAGAAGAAAAGCAGTGGGTGTGGGAGAGCTTCAGAGAAGCCATGGAGAAATACTTTCGGTCGGCACCAAAATGTTTCTGGAAAACCGTCCGCCACCTTAGGAAAGGAAAGTGCAAAATCATCCAAGCCAGGAGGGGACGCTGTTGACCTCAACTGAGGAGGTAATTGGGTGGTGGAAGGAACACTTTGAGAAACTCTTGAATTCGACTGACACGCTCTCTGTGATAGAGGCAGAGCTGGAGGCTGATGGGGGAACATCATCAATTTCCCTGGGGGAGGTCACTGAGGGAGTCAAACAACTCCACAGTGGCAAAGCCTCGGGGGTTGATAGTAATAATTTTCTATCATAAAACCGTAGACCAATCATTGTTGGATAGCGTTGAATCAGGAAATCTGGCTTTAATAATACAATGGTGCGCAGCAAGGGAGAAACGTGTGGCCTCACAAGTGAAAGTTCCACCAACACATCTCTGAGGTAACAAAGCCATGTTTTGCAACTTTATACAGCATAGAACAAAGGGGAAACAGTCATGGTCACCCCCATAGGTAAATGTTAATTTGGTTGGATCCAGTACGGGTGTAGACTTTATCCGCAGACCTGCAGACACAGTATCAGGGAATACAATCACATAGCTATATCCTGCCATCCAGTCTGTAACTGGGACCCATGCTGGGTGAGGTTGAAATGGGCTATACATGTAAATTAAGCACTGTCTTTTGTTTGTGGCAAATGGTACATTTAGGCATGAGATGCAAAGAGCACAGGAAATACAGATGAAGTAGTAAATTAAGTATGACATGTCTGCCAAAAGGCAATAACCACAATTATTAGGTAAATAATCAAATCACATTCCTTCAGTGTTGATGAGATCCGTTTAGAAATGCTAAAAGCTTTGGATGTGGAGGGGATGTTTTCGATGACATGACTTTAACATTGCGTGGAAGTCATGGACAGTGCCAAAGGAGTGGCAGACTGGGGTGGTGGTTCCGCTCTTCAAAAAGGGGGACCAGAGAGTGTGTGCTAATTACAGGGCCATCACACTACTCAGCCTTCCTGGTAAAGTCTACTTCAAGGTGTTGGAGAGGAGGGTTCGGCCGATTGTCGAACTTCAGATTGAAGAACAACAAATGCTGGTTCCGTCCTGGTCGTGGAACAATGGACCAGCTCTTTACTCTCGCAAGGATCCTGGAGAGGCCTAGGAGGATGCTCTTCAGGTCTACATGTGTTTTGTGGATCTAGAGAAGGCGTATGACCTGGTCCCCCGGGAGATACTGTGGAAGGTGCTGCGGTAGTATGGGGTGAGGTGGTCCCTCTTAAAGACAATCCAATCCCTGTATGACCAAAGCAAGAGCTGTGTACGGATTCTCAGCAGTAAGTCGGACAGGTGGGTGTTGGTCTCCGCCAGGGCTGCACTTTGTCACCAATCCTGTTTGTGATATTCTTGGAAAGAATATTGAGGCGTAGTTGTGGTGGAGAGAGGTTGCGGTTCTGTAGCCTGGGGATCTCATCGCGGATTTTTGCAGATAATGTGGTCCTGATGGCATCATCAGTCCGTGACCTCCAGCCCTCACTGGATCGGTTCGCAGCCGAGTGTGAAGCGGCTGAGATGAGGATTAGCACCGCTAAATCCGATGGAGTGCCTACTCCAGGTAGGGAATGAGTCCTTACCCCAAGTGAAGGAAGTACCTCGGGGTCTTGTTCGCGAGTGAGGGGACTATGGAGCGGGAGATTGGCCGGAAGTCAAAGCTGTAGTAAATTAATCTAACCAGCTAGGAGCCGTACGTCACAGCATAAAAATTGACATTTCATGTTGCCAGTAGGTGGCGCTATGATTTTGAGTGAATATTGGCATATTTTTGTTTTCGGGGCCGGACAATTATCAAACATCTAAACTCTGGTGGAGATACGAGCATGTCCACAGAAGTTACAACAACTTGATGTTTCTTGGCGAATAATACGTTTTCAACGCCACGGACACGCCCCTCAGTGAAAACTTGGTACAACTGTTAATCATCAATATCTTCTCATGCCATAGGGCAAATTTGAAGTGGATCAGATTTATTCTCTAGGAGGAGTTTGTTAAAGTATGAAGCGTTCAAATAGCCAAAAAATGACCATGAAATGTAAAATGGCCGACTTCCTGTTGGTTTTAGGAAATCGCACCAAGAACATTTTATGGCCGGCTATACTTCATACATGTGCCACAGAAATTTTGTAAATGTCGGTGAAACATGTGGCAGGGGCTGCTTTGTTGAATATAATAATAATAATAATAATAAAAATAATAATAAATATAGCTGCAAAGCAGCCACAGTCGGGCCTAGCTTTGGGCAAGGCGGCATGAGCAGAATAAAATCTGGCACACCCAGGGCACCCATAGCAGTTTGGTTTCGCAACTGGTTTCGCAGCAATAAGCAAGTTTGGCGTGATCAAGAAGGACTCTATCACACTCAGGGCAACCCTAGCAATTTTACTACCAAGTTAAGCATAAATTGGCATATGCAATTACAGTGATACTTCTTGGGAAGAGTTGACACATTAAACATAAATGGTGTGTCGTTTCATGCCAATCGGATGCATGACATGAAACTTCATGATTGGCATTATTGATGCGTGGTTAATGGAAAGCCTTGGCCACTGAACATTGCGGGTCAAAGGGTCATGAGTCTGAAGGGCTGGCTGAAGATTCATGTTAATTGGTCAAAGCAAGGGAAGCTCTTTAAACCAGGTTGCCACATGTATTTACAAAGGTTTGTGAATATCAAACATTCCTGTCTTAAGAAATAATTCTAAATTTAAATAGGCCACACATTGTACATTTATTGGCTGATTGTAGCCAAATGACAATGTCTATCAGCATTATTTTAATATAATTTAATAAGCATGGCCTATAGATAAGCTTTGATTAGCTGTTTGCTCATGGATGTCTTTACCTTTATCGGTGCCACCCGATCCATGACATTCAATATTTTGGCATTAAAATTATGCAGGTGTAATCAAATGACTCAACTGAATAGCTATGGCTTCCATAAACTGTGAATTTGTGCTCTTGTTAATGTACCTTTTCTTATCTGGAAAAGAGTTAAATGGAACAATTGGGGTGATAAGTGATTCAAAAAAGACACAGAGATGGTCAGACAGTGCCAAATCTTTAACCATGACAGAGGAAATATTGAGGCCTTTAGAGATAACCAGATCTAAAGTGTGGCCTTGAGTGTGTGTCCGTTCTTTCACATGTTGAGTGAGATCAAAAATGTCAAGTATTGCAAAAAGTTCTTTGGCATTATTTGTCAGTATTATTATCTATGTGGATGTTTAAATCCCCTGTAATAATAAAAAAGTTATAGTCAACTGATATAACAGAAAGTAGTTCAGCAAAATCAACAATAAAATTTGCAGAATATCGTGGTCTGTAAATAGTTAAAAATAAAATTTTAGGGGCACCCTTTAATATAAAACAGAGGTATTCAAAAGAAATAAAATGTCCTAGTCTATTTTCTTTGCACTTGAATATATCTTTGAATAGGGCAGCCACTCGACATTTCGACACGTATTCATATAGCCAAATATTTCAGGTGCTGTCTCATTAAGAATAGTAGCACTGCAATCGTCTGTTAACCACGTTTCAGTGAGAAACATAAAGTCTAGGTTGTAGGAAATTATATTGTCATTTACCAGGATAGATTTGTTGGCGAGACATCTAATATTAAATAAAGCCATTTTAATAGCTATAGTAGGTATTACTGGACCAGTGGGTTGATGTGTTGCCGTTAACAGAATAGACAAGTTTACTTCATGGGTTAGATGCTCACAAAACCTTCTCTTTCTAATCAACACAGGGATGCTGAGCCCGAGCTTGTAGTCAAAATATTTGGCATTGATATTATCATATTAGCAGGGACCGAGAGCACATCACCGAGTACATTCTGTGATCTGTGGAGATAACAATTGTTGACGATGTTACAGTTGTCATAGCAATGAATGTGATGGAATGGGGTTGGGTGAGTGGATTAGAGGGAGGAGGAGGGAGGGAGTTGTGCCTCCATTTTGGACAAGGACAACTTCTGAAAGCATTGAGTGTTTTCAGACAGAGCGTCAGGAGTGGAGGGCTGGATACTCTGCCTATGGGTGCTGTCCTCCCTGCTTATCTTGTTTGGAAATGGTGTTCCAAGAGCGTGACGTATGTTAGCACCAAGTAGCCGGCATCACAAGATGTTCAGATGCACCCCATCAGGTCTGAAGCGGCCTTTACTGTTCCAAAAAATATTGAAATTGTCAATAAACCGTATCCTGTGGTTATGGCATGCAGATGTCAACCACGTATTCAGTCCAAGGAGTCTGCTAAAATATTCAATTTCTTTCCCCAGCGTTGGTAATGGGCCAGAGACGGTGACTTCATGTTGAGAGTTCTTTAGTATTTCCAGTAGCATAGAAAAATATTTTTTCAGGAGCTCAGAGCCAGTTTTCCTTTGGAG